>PISX010004910.1:0-114564 GCA_004024625.1 Mellivora capensis | reverse complement strand
TGGGACACCTGGGTGGCTCAGTTGGTTAAGCAGCTGCCTTCGGCTCAGGTCATGATCCCAGTGTCCTGGGATCGAGTCCCACATCGGGCTCCTTGCTCAGCAGGGAGTCTGCTTCTCCCTCTACCTCTGCCTGCCACTCTGTCTGCTTGTGCTCGCTCTCTCTGACAAATAAATAAATAAATAAAATCTTAAAAAAAAAAAAAGGAGGGTAAAGTTTGTAGTTAACCAAACACATTCAAAGGACTCATCTAACTAACAAGGGGCGCTTCTGGGAAGAGAAAGGAGAGACAAATGAAAAGGGAAGCAGGCAGTATTTCGTTCTGCCCTGAGCGGGTTGGGCATTCCCAGCTGCCCTGCTTCTGTGAAGCGGCGGCGTTCAGCCCTGAGTGCCCTGAGCAAGCCGGGCATCCCCAGCTGCCCAGCTTCATGGTCGTATATCATCCTTCTCCCCAAGGACCTGCTGCCAGTCTATGTTTTTCATTAAAGGCCATATCTAAATGTGCTTGGTAACTAGTAAAATCCTCCAGGGGTTATAGTTTAAGTTACACATTGCTCCAAGGGGCAGTTGCAAAATAGCCTCCATATCCAAAGAAGCAGGGGATCCTTGGAGTCCAGGTGGGTAAAGAAATTCCAGGCAGCAGCTGAATAATCAACATGAGCATCTATATTGGTGATGATCTGAAGTGTGGAGGACATTCCAAGGAGGAGAGATCAGCAAGTAGGACCTGATTCTGTGTGATATAATAAAGGTATTATTCAACCTCATACCCCTTTTAAGGAGGTATCAACCAGAGCTGAAAGCCTCTTCCTCTCCCTTGCTCATTTCCTTGGACTCCTGTCCACTATCCATGGTGCTGAACCATATTCCAGTCTGGACATCCATGATTGCCTATCCCTGGATAAAAAATTCTGTTCCCTGTACTGTCTCTCATCAATTGAGATAGATCTGCCTTCTCACCATGACTTACTTCAAGACACAAGGATGTAAAATACTACTAGTTGTCCTGCTTGATCAAAAGACATATTTCTTATTTTTAATATTGGCAACAGAGTCACATTTACAAAATACTTCCTAGGGACCCCTGGGTGGCTCAGTCAGTTAAGTGGCTGCCTTTGGCTCAGTTCATGATCCCGGGGTCCTGGGATTGAGTCCCGCATCAGGCTCCTTGCTCAGCGGGGAGCCTGCTTCTCTCTCTCCCTCTGCCTGCCACCCTGCCTGCTTGTGCTCTCTCTCTGTCAAATTAATAAATTTTTTTAAATAAATAAAATCTTAAAAAAAAACCAAAATACTTTCTAGGTTGAACCAATTATACCTGTAGACTGAATATGGCATGGTTTGGAGCTGCTATGACAGGTGGCAGCCTAGATGTATTGGTGGGTATAAAATGAGATGCTCTAGGCTTTTCAGAGTGCTGCAGCTGGCAGCAAGTTAGAACTGCATTGTCCAGCATGGCCACTAGCCATATGTGGATGTTGAGCACTTAAATTGCAGCTGGTCCAAATTGAAATGTTCTGTAAGTATGAAATACACACTAGATATCAAGACAGCACAAAAAAAAAAGAAGATAAAATATTTCATTAATAATTTTATATTAATTAAATGTTGACATGATAATATTTTGAATATACTTGACAAATGAAATATATTGCTAAATACAATCTGTTTCCTTTTCCTTTTAAAAATTTCATCACTAGAAAATTCTAAGTTACATGTGTATTTTGTGTTATATTTCTATTGGACAACATTAGTTTAGAATCTTACGTAACTAAGCTATCAACCCGAAGATGTAGATTCAATTATAGTGTTGCCCATTCAATTTCTTAAGTTCCCTTTATGGACTGCACCTTCTTCTTGGTGGCTCGACCCATCACATAAACCCTTGTTCTCAGAAAGCATATGTATAGTTCACTACAAACTTATCCTTACCACTCATGCCTCCATCTTCCATGATTCCTACGACCAGTCACTTAGAGCTTCTGCCCCATTGTTCAGAGCATCAGGTCCTTTCCTGCTCCTGTATATTTGCACATAATGTATCCTCTGCTTTTTTTTTTTTTTTTTTAAGATTTTACTTATTTATTTGACAGAGAGAGAGATCACAAGCAGGCAGAGAGGCAGGCAGAGGGAGAGGGGGAAGCAGGCTCCCTGCTGAGCAGAGAGCCTGATGCGGGGCTCAATCCCAGGATCCTGAGACCATGACCTTAACTATAGGCAGAGGCTTAACCCCCTGAACCACCCAGGCGCGCCGTATCCTCTACTTTTAATTTTTTTCCTATAAAGAAACTCTTAACCATTCTTCAACATCCAGTTTAAATCCTGCATCCTCTTGAAGCCCTTGTGGAAGACCCCAGGCAGTGTTGCTGGATCTTGCCTCTCAACCTCCACAAACTCCCAACCTGAATACTTTACTACATCTAAAATTGCCTATTTATTTGCCTTATCCTTTACTAGGCTGGGGGCTCTTAGGGCTATGTCTAATTCATTTTTGTAATGCTGGCACCTGGGATACAACAGGGAATAAGAAAAATTGCTTGCATGAAATAAATATTCTAGTACTGGAGACAGAAAAGAAACAGTATTGTAAAAAGTCAGATAATAATGAATTTTGCGAAGAAAAATAAGGAGGGAAGAGAGTAGCAGATATATATATATTTTTTTCAAGATTTTATTTATTTCTTTGACATAGAGAGAGAGAGCACAAGTAGGCAGAGAGGCCGGCAGAGAGAGAGGAGGAAGCAGGTTCCCTGTTGAGCAGAGAGCCTCATGCGGGGCTCTATCCCAGGACCCTGAGATCATGACCTGAGCCGAAGGGAAAGGCTTAACCCACTGAGCCACCCAGGTGCCCCGGCTTTTTTTTGAGAGACCCGAGATGGTGACACTTGAGCAAGTGTGTGTTCAACATAGAATAGTTGCAAATAAATACACGATACATGAATAAAACTCTTTTTACAGAAAGACGCCTCCTCTGACTGAGCCCCTTCCACATCCCAGTCACACTGCTCTCCTTTCTTGCTCCTGAAAGGAAAACTCATTCCTGCTTTGAGGCTTTTGCACATGCTCCTCCTCCTGTCTGTGATGTTCTTCCCCTCAGTCTTGACACAACTCTTGCCTTATCATTCATGGCTCAGCTAAAAGATCTCACAGAGCCTTCTGTCTGCCTCTACTCTCTGCCCCGTCACTCTCTCACTCTCTACTTGTATCCTTTATAGTACCCACCACCCTCTGGAATTTAATTGACTCTGCACTTGTTTCCTAGTTCATTATCAGTACATTCAACTAGGATAGAAACACCAAGAGAACAGAGTCTTGTGTTGTTCATGGCCGTATCCCTAGTAGTTAGCACATAGTAGAAGCTTAACTGAAATTTTATGAATGAGTGAATGGCCCAGCTATAATGACCCTAAAGGCCAAGTGCTGTCATTAAGGAATGGAAATATGCTCTGATCTCTCACCAGACTGGTGCAACCGTGGCTCCTTTACTTCGAGGGCATTTGGATGGTGGCTTGAAACCTGCCCCGCTGCAACAGCAGACCTAAAAGGCAAAACAGATACCCTGAGACAGTGGGAGTGAAGGAGGACCCGAGAGGCCAAAGGAGTTTTCTCCTGCTCCAGATGGGGGCAGAGCAGAGTCAGGGAATGAACCAAACACTTGGGGACATGAGGGTGGGACTGGAGGCTCTACTTAGTCCCCCAGCATCTCTGATCACTTCACTGACAGTTCTGGGCCTTGGTTTCCTCATCTGTACATTGGGAACAACTGCTCCCTCCCAAGCTAGTAACTTAAGAACTATACACTGAAACAAGACTGTGGAGGAAGTTGGCATTACAGCAGCTGATCCCCATTTGCCTAGCCATGTCTCCAGAATGGTGGCCCAGTATCAGCGGAGTGAGGGTATTGGTCAAGCTGCCCCACTGACATTTACTTTGGGTGAATCTGGGAGCCGCATTTTGAGAGCTTTAGGACTCATTCAGATTAATTGCCTCAAGCTTCCTACTTCATCAGTAGTGAGCTCCGTGTCAGTGGAGGTATGTGAGCAGAGGCCAGAAAACTGCTTGCTGGGAGAGATAATTTAAAGGAACTTTAGAAACTCCAGCAGCTAACACTTGGTAGGATGAATAAATCTTTAGTGAATGGAGGAATAGTCCTTTCAGCCCAGAAATTCTACTGGTTTTCAGATTCCCATTGGGGGCCTCAGCTGCCTGCTTGGCTTCTGGCAGACCTGGAAACTTTGGGTGCTGGAGGTAGCGTCTACTGGAAGGAGGCAGACTTTGGGCTAAAACCAGGCCAATTTTCAGCTCATTATGTAACATCCAATCTAGAAGGATAAAGGAGAAATCAGGCAGCTTTTCTTCCCCAGAGAAGCTCCCATTTATAGCTCAGCTTCTCTAGGCTCCAGAATGGAATTGAAACCAGCATGTATTTGGCTAGTGATGGAGGATTTCAATGGTCAGTGCAGGTGGCGTGCTTGACCCTGGGCATGGGACCCCGGACTCCCTCAGTAAGCAGCAGCTGAGTTTATGAGGAGTGAGTTAGCAGGAACCATTCTGCCTCGTTGAGGGTGGGATGTTTTGTCTGAGAGAAGTGTTAGGGGAGAGGAGGTAAAAGTGAGGGAGGAGTCTGAGCTTTCTCCTGGGGTCTTCCTTGGTCTTCTCACCACCAGCACTTACTAATCAGTTCGTTAGTCACTTGCGGATTCAGGTTATAAAGACAAGAATTAATGAAGGGACACATCTGAAAGACAAGAAAGTATGCAAGAGTCAGGACGAGGGCTCCACCAATGGAGTGTGAATATTCAGGGGGCAATCAAGGCAAGTTCTCCTTCTAAGACAATCTATCCTAGGGAACAACCAAGCAGGGGGTTGGGGGAACAGACTGCCTGGGGTCACATGTCAGCTGAGCTATGTGGCAGCTCTGTGACTTAGGTAAGTCATTAGCCATCTCTGGAACTTTTTCTTAAATGTGGAAAATGGACATCATACTGTTATTTAGAATATGAGATTGTTTGGAGGATAAGAAAATTCATGAAAGATCCTTAGCACAGTGCTTTTGTGCTTAATGAATATTAGCTGTTCATTTTATGATTACTTATACTTATTTTAGAGATAAGAAAATGGAGTCTTGGAGAGGCTTATCAGCTTATCTCGTCATCTAGATGCCAATTTTGACTTTAAATATTAAATAATATCTGTAAAGCACTTTACCAGTGCTGCTTGCACAGCGAGAGCTTGATAAATGCCACTTCCGCTCTCCCCAACTCTTCTTCCTGGAAGATTTCCTTTTTACAGATTTTATTTAAAATCTTTCAGTTTGGGAAGGGGCAGAGGGCGAAGGAAAAGCAGACTCCCCACTGAGCAGGGAGCCCAATGTGGGGCTGGATCTCAGGACCCCTGAGATTGTGACCTGAGCCAAAGATAGACGCTTAACTGACTGAGCCACCCGGTTTCCTTCCAGTTTATTAAGAAGATGTAGTCCACCAAACTCTAGGTCTCAGACTAAAAAACTGAAATAGCCTGGGTTTGTATACTTACTTTTGCTTCCAAATGATGGATTATCAGGTCTCCCAGGACTCTCTCTATGTTTTCACAATAATTTTTTTCATTGGGGTGATGCTAAATGAAGAATGAAAGTAGAACAGATTAAATTCTCCCAAACTCTCCTTTATTTACGTCACTTATATGCTTAGCTAATCCCACATTCTTTAAGCCTCCTGTTTCCAGGGCATTCCATGGCCCAGCCTTGCCATTCCACTGCAACCTACCTCTTAGGGCTCCTTAAAATTAATCTTTCAATTGAAATCACCCTGCCCTCATCATTGTTCCTCATGACCCCCCTTCTCCTTGCCTATTTTGTTCTCCTGGAATCCCTTCTTCAGCTTCTATCACCCTTTTAGGTCCTGATCACTCTTTCTGGCACTTTCCTGTTCCCCTTGATGAAGGAATAGAAGGCACAGTTAGGACAAAGCAGAGCTGACACCCCACAATGCCCCCCCCCCACGGGATATATGTGACATTCCTCATGCACTCCTGGCTGCCCTAAAGCTAAGGAAAGGAAAAACAAATTTGATTTATAGAGATCACAATCCTGCAGGACATGAGTCTCCATTAGTTTACAAATGTCTTAGCAATTTACAAGAACAAACCATTTCTGTCAATAACCTAGCTTCCAGAAGGAAATGTAGATACAATTAAATGTCCTTATAATCTGCAGCCCATTGAAAGGTACCTGAAGCAGGCAGAGTGTACTGTTTGTCCAGGAAGATCCCAACTATCTTACTGTTACTGCCTTATTAGAAGGAAAAACAACCTTCACTTGACAAAGGCAAGGGTTCCAGTATCCTGTGAATCTTTAACATATGAAAGTACCTCCTTTTTTCCTTACCTCCCCTAACCCCACAGTATATAATCAGCCATGCCAAACAACCCTGGTGCAGCAGCTCTTTCTGCCCACGGGTCCTGTCCCCGTGCTTTAATAAATTACCATTTTGCACCAAAGACATCTCAAGAATTCTTTCTTCGTTGTGGGCTCTGGACTCCACCCCACTGAACATCATCTGTATTCCAAAACCATATCACTGTCATTATCTAATCCTCCAACAAAACTTTTTTCCTTAGCCCTATGGTCATGCCTTCATGGAAGAAGTATTGTAATATCATTCTTCTGTTGGGGGAGAGGAGAAGGAAGCAGGGAAATAGCAATATAGTATGTCTTCAGATTCCTGGCTCAGTCTATAGTCTTTATAGGTAAGGGTAAATCTCATTCTCAGGCAAAGTGTTTGCTTTATATATAAATCAGCTAATCTACCACTTCCGGCCTGAGGACTCAGATGTCCCTCAAAGGAAAGACTAATTTTCTTCAACATCTCAAAGGGCACGGAGCCACATTAACAGAATTTTCCCTGGGGGAAATGGTTGTGAATCAAGGGTTTAGTTATCTGGAACAGGACAGGAGGACATTACCAGAGGTGTAAGAGCTCAGAAAGGATTTCACACTCAGGTCTTTCTTAATCTAGTGAGCAACTGGGAGATGAAACAAAAGAAAGAATTAACAAATGAAAAAGACCCAGTATATAATAGGTTGGTGATGACTGTTGGGTTTAGTTAATCATGGACATGAGCCTAAATTTAAAAAAAAAATCTTATAAAAGAAGATTGTAAAAAAGATTATAAATTTAGAAGATAACATTTAGTAAAAGGGCAAACCTCTGAAAACAGTTACTCTGAAGAGAAGGTGTCACAGACCAATAAACAGATGGTGAAATCCTTGTTCTTCTGGTAGTCAAGAGAATGGCATCTATGGGATTTTCTGCTGAAAATCCTTACTGAAGAGAAAAGTTGTAAAAATGAGAATAATTCGTCCAGATTGACTATGGGGTGAAATTTGACCAATGCCAGCGGAGAGTTCTATGTCAGTTCTATGGTATTTGATAAGGGATTTGGAATGCCTTAAAACTGTGACATACCTTCAAGTTTAAAAGTCATAAAACTGTTTATACTCTTTCAGTAATCTTAGGGATCTATAATTTCCTGCACCAAAAGGTTCAGGATTACTTACAGTAGCAAAAAATTCAGAAATAACCTAAATGTCAGCCAATAATGGGAGTGAGCCTGCTTTGTTCGTCTTCGGTACTATTCAGTGAATCTCTTTTCATGTCAGTGAAAATACAATTTTCATATTAAACAAAAATTTTAAATGACATGAAGTTGTTTTTGTAAGACACACATCCCCATATGCACAAAAGGCTCTTTGGAGAAGGGATTGTTTTGCCGGTGAGGTCTTTCAGGTGAAGCCTCACTGGGGCTCCATCCCAGCCAGTGGGATGCAGAGAGAGAGAAACAAGGAGAACTTACAGATTTTTGGACTGGATCCATACAGTGTCAGGTGCAAGCCTGCAATATCCAAAGGCAAGTCAGTATTTGCTGTCTATACCCTTCTCCAAATAAAGCTGGAGTCTCATATCTGTCCGTACATGGAATATGTAGGGATTAAGAGCCGGAAACCTGTGGGAAGGAAGAACGAAGGCTGGTGGGAGAGAGCAACAGAGCTTACTTTCCTCCCACTTGTTTCCAGAATGAGTGTTCTCACATGTTTGCGCAGACCCTCGAAATTACCCTGTAAAGATCATTTCCTCATTTTTCAAAAGAGATGATTCAGGTGAATGGGGATGGCTTTCTCCAAGTTGTGCATCCAGCCAGTTGGAAGCCAGGCAGGTCTGTGTTCAGGGTGTTTAACTGATACCCACTATCTCTGGCTCCAGGGACAGTTAGAAAGGAAATGGTTGATTCTAAGTAGAGAATCCTATCAAATCTGAGAAACTGTGACTTTGTTGGAAAGTACTTTTTTTTTAAATAAATTTTTTAATTTTTTATAAACATATAAAGTATTTTTATCCCCAGGGGTACATGTCTGTGAATCACCAGGTTTACACACTTCACAGCACTAACTATAGCACATACCCTCCCCAATGTCCATTACCCCACTCCCCTTTCCCGACCCCCCCTCCCCCCAGCAACCCTCAGTTTGTTTTGTGAGATTAAGAGTCACTTATGGTTTCCATCTTGTTTCTTTTCTTCTTTTCCTACCCCCCTAACCCCCCATGTTGCATCTCCACTTCCTCATATCAGGGAGATCATATGATAGTTGTCTTTCTCTGATTGACTTATTTCACTAAGCATGATACCCTCTAGTTCCATCCACGTCATTGCAAATGGCAAGATTGGAAAGTATTCTTCTTGAGGTCACAAATGCCATTGCCTCCAGGGCCAGGCTTGAGCTGGAAATGGATAAGGGAGACCAGGGACTGGTTTTACAGAGAGGGGGTGACAGCTGGGATGAATGAAGAAGGCCTGTTCTCCCTGAAGATACACTGTACAGACCAAACAAAACACATCTGTGCACAATCTCTAGGCAATGGTGCCAAGGGGCATTGGGGTCTAGAGCAGATTCTGTGTCGTTGTCTTAAGTTGTATTCAGCCCGAGGGGAGTGGGTTCAGGAAATCCAAATAAATGAGGGTGGGGCTCTCTGTATAAAGCAGAGAGAGGAAACTGGCTCAGTCTGCTCTGTTTTCCCTAGGGAGGCCCCAGCTTGGAGGCATTCAAGTGTTCCCATGCTCTAAACCGACCATAGAGAGTGGCCCAGGCCCAGAGATAGAGGGTGTGTTTGCCCCAACCACACAATGAGACTTTAGTTATGGCTGCTTCCCACACCCACACACCAATGCGAATGTGGATGGAACTGTACAAAGTGTTACTTACTTTATTTGTATGGAAAATGCCAATGGTATCCGTAACTCGACCCCCTTGAAGTTAGGGGAGTTCTCAAGGTAGACCTGGAGGAGTCGAAAGTCTGTGATCTGTACCCTGGGTGAAAATACAGCACAACAGGGAAGGTTATGACTCTAGCCGTAGGTGGACCCCGCTTTGTGCAAAGGCAGGTCCCCTGTAGAGCAGAAGCTGAACATATGCAAAGATGGTTACTGACTCATTAATCATGTAATTTAATGCATAGCTGTTATGCTCAGGAAATACAGTCCTGAGCAGAAAGAACCTGTTGCCTTAATGCATCACAGAATGGTCATGTCTAGCTTTTTGGCCAACACCAAGCAGGCTGGAATAAATGAGTGAAGAAATAATGAGTAGAAGACGGAAAGCTATAGACAGCTTGGGCAGAGCATATATGTGTAAAACAATAAACGCAGTAAGTGAATGCATACAGAATGTGTCAGGTGATGGGTGCAGTGAAGAAAAAGCCTAGCGTGGGGCGCCTGAGTGGCTCAGTGGGTTAAAGCCTCTGCCTTCAGCTCAGGTCATGATCCCAGAGTCCTAGGATCGAGCCCCACATCAGGCTCTCTACTCCGTGGAGAGCCTGCTTCCTCCTTTCTCTCTGCCTGCCTCTCTTGCCTACTTGTAATCTCTGTCAAATAAATAAATAAAATCTTAAAAAAAAAAGAAAAGAAAAAGCCTAGCAGGATCAAGTGAAGAGGATGACACTGGGAGGAGTGATATTTTAGAGCGTCGGGGGAAGGCTTCTCACAGCAGGTGACACTGGGGCAGGGTCATGAATGAAGTTAGGGTCATGAGGATAGCCAGGGGAAGAGGAAAGGGCCAGGCAGAAGACAGAGTAAGTGCATAGGCCCTAAAGATGGAACAGCAATGGGCTCAGTGTGGCAGGTGGGTAGGGGGAGGGGAGAGGGCAGTCAGGGCTGGGTCGCAGGGGGCCTGTGGGCCAATGGTAAGACCTTTGGGTTTGGTTCTGAACAACTTGAAGACATTGGAGGATTTGAGCAAGAGAGTTACAGTGTCTGGCTGACTTCTTAGAACGAGGCTTCTGAATATGGCTGGAACAGAATGGAGTAGGAGGGGGCTTGCAGTGGAAGCAAGGGGACCTGGGACCATTAGTCAGAGGGAGATGCTGGTGGTTCAGACCAGAGGAGGTGGAGAAAATGGTCAGGTGCCTGGCTGACAGGGTGTGTAGAGAGGCTGCCTGGGAGAGTGAGTGAAGAGAGGGGCATTGGATGGTGTCAGGATTTAGGTCAGAGGAACCGGGCCGGGTGGAGTTTCATTATCTAAGATCGGCTGGGCTGGGGAGGAATAGGCTGGGATGGGTGTGGAGGGCGAGTAGGTGGTGGGAGTCAGTGGCAGTTTTGAACATACTAAGAAGAGGGACCTGGTTCTTCTAAGTTCTGGTGGTCACGTGGCATCAGTTTTTGTGATTGCCACATTGTTACAACAGAGGTTTTAACTGTCGAGGTCCTAACTGGTACCATTGACTAGGGACTTAGAGAGGGCAGGGAGCTGTGTAAGCACATTTTATGTATTATTTCACTTAATATTTATGACAGTCCCATGGCTTCAGATGCTATAGTTCCCCATGTAACGGGGCAGGAGTTGAGTCTCAGAGAGGAGAAGAGACTGGAAGTGAGCAGCCATTCTATTCTCTTCCCAGAAAAAATGACTGAAACTGTCTTCAGCATCTCCCTAGCTTCTGTCTCTACCCCCAGTAGGAATTTCTTTCCACCAGTGGGTCTTAGCCCATTGGAGTGGGAAGGGCTATTAGTTGAGGAAAGGGCTTCTGTAGAGTCAAGAAAGTGACAGGAGGGTGCTCATAAACCAACAAACCAGGACAGTCTGGACGTGGGGGGTTCTGATCTGAGACCACTCACATAAAATTAGCATCTCCGTTGGTGAGCAGGCCACCCAGGATGTGGTTTCCTCTTGCAAGGCTGAAGACATTCTTCCGTGACCCTTGGAAGTCAATTGTCTGCAGGGCAGAGAGAATGTTCATACCAGGGAGTCCTTGTGTCAAAGCTGAAAAACATATCTGCCCCCCAAACCCCAATACTAGATGCCAAAGATTCCTGGATGCAGTCCGGACCTCTGAGCATGTCCCATGTGTGGATCTTACTCCTCATTCACCTAGTTTTCCAGGCCTGCTTGGTGTTGGGCCAAGTTCCAGGCACAATCTTTCAGCAAATATTTGTAGAGGCCTACTGTGTGCTAGGGCCATGCCAGGCTGCACCTGTGAGAACAGGCAGCACTCTTTGCCCTCGTGGAGCTGGCATTCTGGTGGGGATGAGGGAAGAGAGATGATAAAGTAGCGAATAAAGGGACATGCGTGAGTCTAGTATAGATAAGTGCTATGAAGGGACTGGTTTCAAAATATTCAAGAACCCGCTGGGCACGGGCACCAACCAATCAGAAAGGACATCAACCATAGCTCTGTAGCCAGGTCCTGTGGCTCCTGGGCTCTGCCAAGTGTTGACTCATTAGATTTTTCTTGGTGAGGAGGCTGGAGTCCTGGGGTGGAAGGTGAGATGGTTGGGGTGATGAGGGGCATCACTTGGGGAGTCTTTGAGCAGGGGATACTTCCCAAGGAATTTAGAAAAACATTTCATTATTTTAACCACCACAGCCATGCCATGCATCCTGTGAAGCTCTTTCTGTCATGAGGAAAAATAAAAGACAGACTGAGGAATTGAGAGTATTGGGTGAGGGCAATAATTCATGCAAGGATGTCAAGGAATGTTTTCTGCAAAGGCAACATTTTAGCAGAGACTTGAAGGAAGGGAGGGAGCCATGTTGATAGTTAGTGGAAGAGTGTTCCAGGCAGAGGGAACAGCAAGTGCTAAGGTCCTGGGGTGTGCTCAATGTGTTGAGGAGGCTACTGTGGCAGGAGGGGAGCCAGTGAATGGGGAGTGGTAGGAGAGGTGAGCAGGGGCCAGTCCAGGTGGGGCTGGGCCTTTTGATGGTGGGTTTTAATAAATAGACCAGGGCAAGGAGACAGGAAAGAGGGGAATCTTGGGAGAACAGTATTAAATATAGTAATGTTGTGATGATCAGAGCAGCTAATGATTCATCATGTTAACTCTGTCCCAAGCATGATGCTAATTAGAACTTAACCTACAATGGCTTACGGTCTAGACTTTTAGGAGAGGCCTATGGTTCTGACAAGGCCAGGTGTGACCCAAGGCAGGACAGTCTCACCATTGGTGATCTGGAAAGAAGCTCTGGATAAGGCCTCTTAAGCAGAGGATGAGGCGAGCAGCCCACAGAGGAGAATGAAGAAGCCAGAGACCTTTAGCATCTTGGGTCAGGTACCTGTGGGGGAGCAGGCAGAGAGGGTCAGCTGTGGGGTCATTCTCTGAGAGGGTCTCCCCAGAGCTTGGGTCTATGGTGGCTACAGAACTCATGTAGTCTATTCTATAGATGGGGCCAGTAAGTTTCAGAGAGGAGACATGCTTCTCCTCATAGTACAGAGCAAGAAATGAAGAGTCCAAGACGTGAAGTGGCCCAAGGTCACACAACCTGTATATATGTCCAAGGGTGCTGGACGTATAGCTTTTCCTGCCTGGATATAGTCTTCCCCGGTAGAGGTGCTCATTACCCCCCGTGAGAGGCTGCACATGTTACAGTTACAACAACAGTGTCTGAAGCCCTCCACCTCTTACCAGATGTAGGATTGTGGGATTTAGGGCAAGTTGCTTCACCACATGACATTGGGTGGAGGATATATTATCCTCATTTTACAAGAGGCTTTGGTGGTGATGTGCCCTGGCTTCAGAGACAGAACAGGCCTGGGATGGAATCCCAGCTCTGCCACCTACTTGCTAGGTAATCTGGGCAATGCAGGGTCTTGGAGGTTCAGTTTCCTCATCTGGAAAATGTGGATGATACATACACATACTCCCCCTCAGCCTTCTTACAAATGCTGAGTGCAGCATTCTACCCGTTGGAAGTGCTCCGTAAATGGTTGCCATTATGCTGGTGAGCTTTATGATTATGATGATCTTCATCTGGTGATTCAAAGAACTTACCTTCCTGAGTTGGTGGGAAACATGGGCTCAGTGGCATGGACCTGTCCCTCAGGCCAAGGAACAAGGGTTGGTCTGAAGTACGTGGAGACCATGCTCCAGTTTGCAGTGCTTCTGGGTTGGAACCCTCTGCTTATACGGCATGCTCCCTGGGCTGGGATAGGTCCTCAGGACCTTGACACTTACTTCATACCCCATCATGAGTTAAAGACATTCATGCACATGGTGGTGGGACTTTCAGAGGCTTCAGCCAAAAGACAGTGCAAATGTCCCCTTTTGGGACCTGAGACTAACATGTAGATTCTGGTAGGGCCCAATCTTCTCTTTAGACACATGGCAAATTCAGGAAAGTCTCTGAACCCCATCCCAGTCACCAATCCCATGTAAATTGACCCATTTGGTTTAATATTTTAATTTTGATGATCTGTTTTCAGACAAGTAGAAAAATTAGAAAAGAAATATACAAAGAAAGAAAATAAATAAAAATTCTCAGAGATTAAATTCTGTTGCAATTTCTTTCAGAAGCTTTTCTTTATATACTCACATATGTGTACACACACATACACGTATGCATTCATGTAACATTATGGAAAAAACAAGATTGCCCTGTCAGCTTCTATAGAATCACTTTATCAAATGACAACACATCATGATAGTCTTTCTACTTCCTTATCTGCAGAATGTTCTAATGTATGGATTGACCAATTTTATTTAATCAGTCTCTTCCTTTTGGTCATTTTTGTATTAACATCCCAAACAGCCCTGGGATGAACATACTTGGGTGTTTTTCTTAGCTCACTTGCCATAGTATTCCCCATAAAACATTTTCTGGAAATAACCAATCTTAAAGTTATTTTTTTAAGGATGCAGCATTTCCTGTGTTGGAACTTCTCAACCTGAGCCCTAAATGGGTGGTTACAAATTTCGAGCAAGATAAAAGTTCAAATTCATTCATTCATTCATTCATTCATTTGAGAGAGAGAGAGAGAGAGAGTAGGGAGAGGGGCAGAGGTGAGGGAGAGGAAGGGGGAAAGAATCTCAAGCAGACTCCCTGCAGAGCCCGTCCTGGGGCTCTATCTCACCACCCTGAGATCATGACTTAGCTGAAAACCAACAGTCCAATGCTTAACCAACTGAACCATTGCAGCGCCCCTAAATTCAAATTCTAGCTGCAGAGTTCCGGTTTTGGTCATGACAGATTTATCAGACCAACCTTCCCATTAAAATCAACTATAAAAGATGAAAATATATCAAACAGGGGTTCAAGGGTATTGATGAGAAACTATGCAGGTAGAATTGGAGAGCCTGTCATTCTGAGGAAAGAGTATCTTTTAAGGTGAGCTCCACATTCACCCCAACTTCTGCCTAAGGTCGGTCCTATGATGGGGAAATAGAGTCCAAACAAAGGGATCAGTCTCACTGGGCTGAGGAGGCAGAGTTGTATTGGGGGCTTTCCGAGTAGTTGGGACTTGAGGAATGGAATCCCACAGAAGGTGGTACCGCAGGGAAAGAACTCTGAAATCAGTGTACAGACTTCCCTGGACTCACTGGACTTAAGTGCACCTGTGCAGTGTGAGACCTGTGATATTATGATTCATAATAAGAAATATGTATTTGGTTTTTGCCCCATTTCTGGCACAGAGCTCCTAAAACCCTTGGAATTTCCCAAGTGATGAGAGAAGTAAGGTATCTTTCATTATGTATATAAGATAACTTTTGGAAAGCACCTAAGGATGAGGGTTAGTTTTCAGGGGAACCAACCAGGTGATTAGAGGTTTGGACCTTTCAGTCCCACCTCCCAATACCTCCCAGCCTCTGGGGAGAGGAAAGGGGCTGAAGATTGAATTCGGTCACCAGTGGCCAATGGTTGAATGAGTCATGCCGATGTAATGCAGCCCCCATAAAAACCCAAAAAGGAAGGGGGTCTAGGTTGGTGGACATGTGGAGATTCAGGGAGGGGGTGCACCCAGATAGTGTGTAGAAACTCCACACATCTATCCTCATTCCTTGTGCTATGCTTCTCTTTCACCTGGCTATTCGTGAGTTGTATTCTTTTTTTTTTTTTTTTTAAAGATTTTATTTATTTATTTGTCAGAGAGAGAGAGAGAGCACGAGAGAGCGAGCACAGGCAGACAGAGTGGCAGGCAGAGGCAGAGGAGAAGCAGGCTCCCTGCCGAGCAAGGAGCCCGATGTGGGACTCAATCCCAGAACGCTGGGATCATGACCCAAGCCGAAGGCAGCTGCTTAACCAACTGAGCCACCCAGGTGTCCCCGTGAGTTGTATTCTTTTATAACAAACCAGTCATCTAGGAGGTAACATATTTCTCTGAGTTCCGTGAGCCATTCTAGCAAGCTAATTAAACTCAAGTTGGAGGTTATGGGAACCTTTGACTTGTAGCTGGTCAGTCAGAAACACAAGCAAGTCCACCACATGGACTTGAGTTTAGCATGTGAAGTGAGGACAATCTCTTGGAACAGAGCCCTTAAGCTGTGGTGCCATCTGATGCCATCTCTGGGTAGAGAGTGTCAGAATTGAGGGGAATTGTAGGACACTCAGCTAGTGTCAGAGAATTGCTTGGTTGTGTGTGGGGAAACCCACACACATTGTATTTGGCACCAAAAAATCATTAGACTCCGAGACATTGGCAGAAAATAGCAGCTTAGAGTTAAAAAGCTGAGCAGAGATTTCAGCACCTCCCCTGTGTGGTGCTGGGGAGACACTGGTTTGAATTCAAGCCTTATTAAGATGGAGTGGCCTTGATAAACATCTTGGACTTTTAGTTAAGATCCAAAAGATGTAGGAGATGCTGTAGGAGAAATGGCCATGTCCTAGAAAAAAAGGCTTCCCCTGAAGAGTAAGAGCAAAATCAAAATAGTTTTACCCTCATAAAACATAAATCTAAGCCTCAGAAGAATCAAAGCAATCCACTTATATTCTATCTTTTGGCTGTCTTCCTTCCTCTTTGGAAAAAGATGGGACCATTCAGAGCCTTTGTGCTTTTTATCATGTTAGCATCCAATGAAAGATTACAAGGCACACACACACACACACACACACATACAACAAATGGACTGAAATCCAAGAAATTAAAATATACAATATAACAGACCCACAGGTGACTCAATTATTCAAATATTGAGCAGAGAGTAGGGCAAGCAGTCCAGAGAGGATAAGAAGGAGACCTGATACTTTTTCAGCATCTTGGGGCAGTACCTGTGGGGATCCCAGGTAAGAAGAGTCAGTTTCAGGACCACTCTGACACCCTGGGTCTCTGTCAGTTGATTCTGGGTGGGCTCTGGAGTGAGGCAGGCTTTATAAATGGTGAGTGGCCCCCTTCCTGGGGAGACGTGGCACTGGGTGATGAACAGCTGGGAAACTGATGAGAAGCCCTCAATCTTACCACGTCTGTCCAAAACCTCCAAAGCAAACATTCCTGCATAGAAGGCCTGGGGGATTAATGGGGTAGGGACTCATATGTGTCAGTAACATATTTCAAACTGTACATCATGAAACTCACCAAATGCAGAGGTGCAGAGAAGGTAGGGTGCATTGAGAGAGTCTGGAGACTGTTCATGACTCTCATCCATGGCTCTGTCCTGCAGGTTTCCTCATCTATGTCATGAGTGAGGTAGATCCAAGGACTGTGAGGGATGAAGCCACCAGTCTGCTCTGAGTGGAGACAGGGGGAAATGCACACTGGCCTCAGTTGGGAGAGCCTTGGGTTCTAGCCTGGCTCTATCTTTCCTTGCTGTTTGACATTGGACAGCTCCCATGTCCTTTCTGGGCCTCAGTTTTTCCATCTGTCATAACAGTAGCTGGCATTGACCGACAATTTTCACAAATGCTTGTGGAATCCTCATAGCAGTTTTATGATATAAAGACTATTATTAGTCCCATTTTACAGATGAGGAAACCAAGACTCAAGAGAAGAAAAAGTTGGCCAAGGTCATAGAGCCAGTCTATAGTAGAGTCAGGATTTGAGCCCAAGCTTGTAACCTTGACACCACATACCAAATTCCTCCTTTTAGAGCAGAGCTGAGGGCTCCTTGTAAGGTGGAAGTCACAGTTCTCTGTTGCAATGGGAAGGCTTGTTCCTCAAGGCCTGAAGGACAGATAGGCTCCATCATTTGCTTTCAAAAGTGAGACCCCACTCAAGCTTTAATTAAAAAATGTATTTAGGGGCACCTGGGTGGCTCAGTGGGTTTAAAGCCTCTGCCTTCAGCTCAGGTCATGATCCCAGGGTCCTGGGATCCAGCCCCACATCGGGCTCTCTGCTCCGCGGAGAGCCTGCTTCTTCCTCTCTCTCCCTGCCTGCCTCTCTTGCCTACTTGTAATCTCTGTCTGTCAAATAAATAAATAAATAAAATCTTTAAAAAAATGTATTTAAACATATATTTCAGATTATTTGCATGATCTGTGTTTACAAGGGAGCATTTTATTTTTTTTTAAAGATTTTATTTATTTATTTGACAGACAGAGATCACAAGTAGGCAGAGAGGCAGGCACAGAGAGAGGAGGAAGCAGGCTCCCCGCCGAGCAGAGAGCCCCATGCGGGGCTCGATCCCAGGACCCTGGGATCATGACCTGAGCCGAAGGCAGAGGCTTTAACCCACTGAGCCATCCAGGTGCCCCACAAGGGAGCATTTTAAAATACAGAAAGGCATAAAGAAAACAATATCTCTATTTAGAGATAACCTCCACTAGCACTTTGGTTCATTGGTCTCTAGTCTTCATTCTGTGTGCCTGGATATACATACAGAGGTGGAAAATAGTCAGCCAGCTAACCTCTTCACAGCAGGCCTTCCTGAAGGAACAGCTGAACAGGATACTTTCCTGTCTGCCATACTAAGTCACCTAATCATTCTGGCAAAGATCAGACAGTTCCACAGTGTCCAAGCCATGGTGATGTCATGATGATCTCCCACCAACCTACTCGTTTTTTCCCTGGGATGCTCTGCCCCTCCTGCCACAGGACCTTTGTTCAAGTTGTTCCTATGGCCTTCCTGGAAAGCAGCAAACACTGCATAAATCTGTGCTAAAATAATGAATGAATGAAGGACCCATTCTTTGAGGCCTTGTTCTAATCTCACCCTTACCAAGAAGGTGTTACAGATTTCCCTGGTAGCAATTCGTCTCTGACTCCAAAGCTGGATATTTGTCCCCCTATTCAACCCCAGGTCTGAGGATATCAGCTTCTGCATCTAATATGTCAGATTTAGGGGCTGTATCTAAGTTTTTCTGTCTCCCTAGGCCTCATACTACACACTTTGCACACCTCATCTCATTTCGTCCTTCCCAAACCCTAGGAGGGGCTGATGCTCTAACACTCACATTACAGGAAAAGAGGCTATGCTTCCAGCCCCTGGAAGAGCCAAGATCCACACCCAGGAGGTGGACCCCAGAGCCAAGGTCTTAATCACAATTCAGTTTCATCTGGTATGTTTTCTAGCCATGGACACATGTTAGAGCCTGAAGGCCATTCTCATGTGGGTCATTTGAGAGCAGGGGTTCCCAGCAGATATTTTAGCATGACTACCCACCAAAACATCACTTCCTGCCTCCTTTTTGCAGAATGTGGGCAAGGAAGCCCAGGAGAGGCGGAAGAAAGGGCAGGTAGGGGTCAGATTCTAGGGGAAACATAATGCCAGGCTTAGAGCCTCCACCCTGAAGGCTTGTTTGGTTTTTTGATTTTTTAAAAAAATGGTTTTATTTATTTTAGAGAGAGGGAGGGGCAGAGGGAGAGGGAGAGGGAATCTCAAGCAGACTCCCCATTGAGTGTGAAGCCCAATATGGGGCTCTGTCTTATCACCCTGAAATCATGACCTGAGCTAAAACCAAGGGTCGGTCGCTTAACTGACTTTGCCACCCAGGTGCCCTTGTTTGCTTTTTAATAGACTATTTTTCTGAGTAAATTTAGGTTCACAGCAAATTTGAGCAGGAAGTGCAGAGTTCTCATATACTTCCTGCCCCCTCCGCACACCCAGCTTCCTGCATTGCCAGCAATCCCGCCGCCCCTGGAAGTGGGGCCTTTGTTATAATGGGGAGCCCACGCTGACACATCATTGTCACCCACGGTCCACAGTTTACATCAGGGTTTGCCCCTGGTGTTGTATATCCTATGGGTCTGGACAAAGGTGCCATGACATGCATCTACTATTACAGTATACAGAACAGTTTCATTGCCCTCCAAATTCTCTGTGCTCTGACAATTCATCCCTCCCTCCTTCTGAACCCCTGACAATACTGATTTTTTTTAACTGTCTCTATAGTTTTGCCTTTCCCAGAATGTCACATAGTTGAAATCATCCAGTGTGTAGCCTTCTCATAGATGAGGCTGCTTTAACTTAGTAATAAGGATTTAAGGTTCCTCCGTGTCTTTTCATGAGTTGCTAGCTTATCTTTTTAATGCTGCATCCCATTCCACTGTCTGGTTGGGCCACAGCTTATTTATCCTACTGGAGGACATCTTGGTTCTTCCACGTTTTGGCAGTTACGAATAAAGCTGCTCAAACCTCCATGTGCAGGTCTTTGTGTGGACATACATTTTCAAATCCTTTGGGTAGATACCAAGGAGTGTGATCACTGGATGGTGCAATGAGACACTCTGGAAGCTTCGATCAGGGTTGTAAAATGCAGGTCCACAGGTGCCATTGTCAGCACACGTGCTCCCATTGGTCAGTTGGATGGGCAAGCGTTTGCAGAACAATAGGGACAAATGTGACTTTGCCAGCTGATCTTGGATGTGAGCTAAGGCGAATCACTTTGTTCCTTCTTCTGGAACCAAAGGTGAGGTCTTCCTTCTTCCAACAACACTCTCAAGTGGAGGAGGGAGGAATACAGGCTCCTGAGACATCAGCGTTGGCCCTGGAGCCTAGTCTGGGGACCCAGGATAGCAAAGGCTCAGTATGCGTTTACTCATGCTGAGCCTTTGCTGCAAGAGGGACTGCTCTAGCTGACCTTCTCTCATGGGCACCCCTTCCCTGGGAGCCACAGTCTCTCCCTGGCCTCAGCCCACCTCTTCACCCAACAGCTCTTGCCCTGGGTGAGACCTGGACCAGCCATGGCCTTTGCCTCCTTTTAATTCACCTGACATATCACTGGCCAGAGGAAACTTCTGGAAACTGATTGCCGAGGCTGTGTCTCTCTTATCCAGAAACCTTCCATGGCTTCCTTGTACCTAGCCCAGCAGTTCTTGAAGTGTGGTCTGGGGGCCCCAAAGAAACTTCCAGGGGTTCTGCAAGGTCCCCCAAAATTCTAAATTAATATGGAGATGTTATTTGCCTCTTTGCTCTCATTTATGTCACAAGTGTAGAGAATTTTCTAGACACTCCATGACATGTGATATTACAACCGACTGAAGGCAGAGCAGATGTGAGGATCCAGCTGTCTTCTATTAAGCCAGTCATTATGGAGAATTAAAAAAAATGTAAAACAGAGCTATTCTTCCCAGTTATGATGTTTTTGGAACATAGAGTTATTTTTCATAAAAAATGTCATTTTGTTAAAATGCAATCAGCGTATTATTTTAAAAGAATTCAATGAATCTGTATTTAAAAATAAATATATTAGTTCCTTTTGTGGCAAATATGGATGAGTAGAATCCATAAGCTCTTTGAGGTCTTTGGGTTTTGAAGGCGTGCTAAGGACAAAGAAATGTAATTCCTCCATTTGACCTTCACACGTTTATGCTCCAGCAGCATCCAGGTTCTGTGGGTTCCCAGGTGATGCAGGTTAATTCTCGCCTCCCAGCCTTTGCTCATGTGGTCGCTTCTGCCTGCTTGCAATGCCCTTGCCTCCCTTCTCTCCCTGTCAGCCTTTTAATTTCAGTTCAATCAGCACCTGCTGTGGGATGCCTTCTCCGAGGGCCCCACACAGCACCCAGCTCCCCCCAGGAAGGCTGTGTGCCTGAGTCCTGTCCTCTTCCCTTCCAGTGCCCCCCCCCAACCCCGGGCAAGGAGTTTTGCATGAGCCCCCTCGATGCTGCTAAGCTGAGGGCAGGGTGGTGGTGGTGTAGTGGTTAGGGGGTGGGAAGGGGGTCCCTCTTTGGTCACCCCTGAATGGCCTAGTGCAGGGCCTGGCTTAGCTAGGTACTCAACAACCTTCCTGCTTTCTGAAAATCCATTTTACTTATTGTACTAACATTAACACAGAAACGAGTCACCCCAACAAATGACATTTGTCAAATTGTCACATCCTGGTCAGTTCCCCCACCCAGTTTCAGGTTTTTTTTTTTAAACATTTTTTTTTTAAAATTTATTTATTTGTCAGAGAGAGAGGGAGAGAGAGCGAGCGAGCACAGGCAGACAGAGTGGCAGGCAGAGGCAGAGGGAGAAACAGGCTCCCCGCCGAGCAAGGAGCCCGATGTGGGACTCGATCCCAGGATGCTGGAATCATGACCTGAGCTGAAGGCAGCCGCTCAACCAACTGAGCCACCCAGGCGTCCCCCCAGTTTCAGTTTTTTGCATCATTGTGATACTAGCTAAGCAAGTCCTGAGATCTGTATTTTCACTCAGCTGTGAAACACAGTATTTCCCCAAATAAAAAAAAAAAGTTCAGAAAATAATCTATTGAAATGATACATCAACTACTTATCCTAATTTGGGACCTTTGGCTTTTCCAGTGTGATGTTTATTCTACTCCCATTCAAAGAGCAAATATTTAAAATAAAAGTGTCCATCTGCTGGCAAATATATGGTGAAATGTATATAGTCTTTCATCATAGTGTAAATAGAAAGATCCGGTTTAGTAAATTCTGTGATGTGTTTCTGGGGTCATAAGATATTCCAACGCATAAAGTAAATAATTCTGATCCTGAGATGTTATCCTCAAGAAATTGTGCAAACATTGGAAAGATCCAACATTTATTTAACTGGATTAAGCCTTCAAAATTGTAGCCTGTGCTACAGTTTTGCACTCTAGTTTCTTTCTTTCTTTTTCTTTTAGAGAGAGAAAGAGAGAGAGAGAGAGTGGGGGAGGGCAAAGGGAGAGGAAGAGGGACAATCTCAAGCAGGCTCCATGCCCAGCGTGGAGCCCCATGTGGGACTCGATCTTATCACCCTGAGATCATGATGGGGCTCAATCTCACACCCGTGAGTTCATGATCTGGGTCAAAATCAAGAGTCAGCCACTTAATCAGCTGAGCCACCCAGGTGCCCCTGCACTCTAGTTTCTGGATTATTCAGGATCCAGTCAGGTTTTGCCTTTTTCTACCCACATATTCCCTGATGATAGTTGTTCCCTTACCTCCTCCAAGTGTCCTCCTCTTTCCTGAAGCCTCCTTCATGTGGGTCACCATCTCCAGGAAGCCCTCATCCCTCTTTGAGGTCTGGGTTGAGTAGGCCAGGAGCCAGAGTTGGTTCCAGGGTGCCGGGCTGCTAGCAGGAGAATGCTGCCTCACTTTTCTACACTGTCACCTCTCCCCTCCATTGGCCACATTAGTCACCAGTGGGGCCGTGTGGCCTTGGCTCCTTCCTGCCCCCACCACCATGTTCTGGCTTCACTCACCTAGGAGCCCCACATTTGGCCCATAGCATTTATGTTCTCAAGGGCCAGGGATCTAGCCTTGGTCAACAGAAAATAATGACAAGTCTCCCATACCCCCAGTCCTTGCTTGCTAGAATTTTCCTGTATACCTACCCACTCAGGCATCCCAGAGATGGTGTCTGATTATTGTTTAGAGAAAGAAGGGGTTCATTCATTCATTCATTCACTCATTCATTCATTCACCATTTGTTAGTGCTTGTACTGTATCTGGTCCTTCTCTGGGCCCTGGAGCTGCTGAGGAGAGGGAGGTACTTGTCCTCAAGGAGCTCGCAGGCTCAAGGGGCAGACGGATGAGTAAAAAAGGTGAAAACCAGACTAGCCAGAGTTGACGCTTTCTAAATGCTCTCTCTGTATTGGACAGTAATGGCAAGGTAGCTTGGGTAGGCCTGCATGTTGGGAAGCACAGGGTCTTTTTTGGGAAACAAGGAGGAGCAGCCCTCACTTAGCTGGGTGTTGACTGCTGAGCAAAGTTTTAAGGCTGAGCACGATTTAGCCAGGAAAGAAGGAACTGTGTCCCCAGTAGACAACAGCATGGGCAAAGGCTTAGCACGGACTCAAATTGGCTACTGCCCAAAGAAGCCCTGAATTTTGAGACCTCCTTTGTGTATTCTTTGTGACAGGTGGGTTTGTCACGAAATAGTGAGGAGGGAAAACTCACCCTTCTTCCCTGGCTGGAAGGGAAGCTCCAGCCCCAGAGGAGAATGACTTTGGATTAAATCCAGCTTTGGGGCACCTGGGTGGCTCAGTGGGATTAAGCCTCTACCTTCAGCTCAGGTCATGGTCTCAGGGTCCTGGGATGGAGGCCAGCAGAGAGCCTGCTTCCCTGTCTTTCTCTGCCTGCCTCTCTGCCTACTTGTGATCTCTTTCTCTTTCTCTCTCTCTCTCTCTCTCTCTCTGTCAAATAAATAAATAAATAAATCTTAAAAAAAAAAAATCCAGCTTTGCCTCAGACCAGCTGTGTGGCCTCAGGCAAGTCAAGTCACACCTTTG
Source organism: Mellivora capensis (assembly GCA_004024625.1). Classification (NCBI taxonomy): domain Eukaryota; kingdom Metazoa; phylum Chordata; class Mammalia; order Carnivora; family Mustelidae; genus Mellivora; species Mellivora capensis. Next base: position 90,721 of record PISX010004910.1, on the reverse strand, counting down.
AGCCTCAGTTACTACATCTTCCCCTATACACTGCATCACCCAGAAAAAAAACAGAATTCAATGAGAGAATGTACATATAGTTTTAATGCAAGTTTTATCAACACTATTGACATTTTGGCCTGGTTGCTTCTTTATTGTGAGAAGCTGCCCTGTGTAGTGACTGGTGACATCCCTGGCCTCTACCCATGAGATGCCAGTAACATCTCTCACCCACTCTGTGACAATTAAAATACCTCCAGATATTGCCAGTGTCCTGTGGGGGCAAAGTCACCTTAGGTTGAGAAACAGCAGTCTAATACAGGGCCTGCTATGGGGTAGGGGCTCTATAAATGTTTATTTTCTTTCCCCTTCCAGTCTGGAGAGAGCATTAACTCTTGATTTGTGACCTAGTATGTGGTCTATTCTGGAAAAGGTTCCATGTGCACTTGAGAAGAATGAGTATTCTGTTGTTTTAGGGTGGAATGTTCTGTATATATCTATGAGGTCCATCTGGTCCAATGTGTCATTCAATGCTTTTGTTTCTTTATTGATTTTCTGCATGGATGATCTGTCTATTACTGAGAGAGGTGTGTTAAGATCACCTACTATCAATGTATTCATATCAATATGGCTCTTTATCTTGATTAATAGTTTTCTTATGTAATTGGCTGCTCCCATATTGGGGGCATAGATATTTACAATTGTTAGATCATCTTGGTGGATAGTCCCTTTAAGAATGATGTAGTGTCCTTCTGTATCCATGACTACCGTCTTTAGTTTAAAAATCTAATTTATCTGATGTGAGAATCGCTACCCTGGCCTTCTTTTGAGGCCCGTTGGCATGAAAGATGTTTCTCCATCCCTTCACTTTCAATCTGGGTGTATCCTTAGGTTCAAAATGGGTCTCCTGTAGACAACATATGGATGGGTCCTGTCATTTTATCCAATCTGCAACCCTGTGTCGTTTTATGGACGCATTTAGGCCATTTACATTGAGAGTGATTATTGATTAGATACGTTTTTATTGACATCGTGTTACCTTTGAAGTCTTTCTGTAGATTGTCTCTATATTTCTGTACAATGATATTCTTGGGGTTTTTCCTCTTTTATAGAACCCCCCTTAATATTTCCTGCAATGTCAGCTTGGTGTTTGCAAACTCTTTTAAGCCATGGTGGTTTTGGAAACTCTTTATAACTCTTGTCCTGTTGGAGCAGGAAGGGCCTTTAGTGATCACTGTGCAAATAGGGAAATAGGCTCAGAGAGAAGTTAGCAGCCTAATGTCACACAGCATGTTACTGGAAGAATGAGGTAGAATAGAAGCAAAGTAACCCTAACAAAGAGACCCCAAAACACAATGGTTTAAATAAACTAGCTCATTGCTTTACTGCCACAGGGCCGAGAGATGGGTGGTCAGGGGCTGTTGGAGCAGCTCTGCTGTCTTCAAAGTGGGGTTCCCACCTCTAGATCTCAGTTGTTCCACTTTTTCTCATTTCTAAGAGCCGGTCAGGAGAGGACGGGAGGGAATGCCCCCTGTCTGTTTTTTGTTTTTTGTTTTTTTTAAGATTTTATTTATTTATTTGAGAGAGAGAGAGTGAGAGAGACCATGAGAGGGGAGAAAGTCAGAGGGAGAAGCAGACTCCCCATGGATCTAGGAGCCCTACATGGGACTCGATCCTGGCCGAGATCATGACCTGAGCCGACTGCAGTGGCTCAACCAAGTGAGCCACCCAGGTGACAACCACTGTCTGTTTTTAAGGAAGCACAATGCCCAGGGTTGGGCTTGAACTCACAACCCTGAGATCATGAGTCCCGGCTCTAGGGACTGAGCCAGTGAGGTGCCCCTTTCTTTTAAAGCACAAAGTGGAATTTGCTGCATCACTCCTGCTGATATGCCATTGGTCAGATCTTAGTCACAAGGCTACTGCAAGGGAAGCTGGGAAATGAAGTTCCTGGCTGGGGACCATGCGTTCCACACCCCCACTCCAAAACCTGGGGAGGGAGAGAAAAATGGTCACTGTTGGGGATGCTGGTAGTCTGGCCATAAAGACGGATGAAAACCCAAGGTCTCCCAGGACCATGGTTCTTTCAACCACATCCGGGCTTTTATCAGTCAATCAACGAACACAGGGTGGTTATAATGGCAATTTCAGCGTGTAGAGGGGACACTCATCTTGCACCCGCTAGCTGTCAGGCCCCAGTTAGACACTTCCCGCCCTCACAGCAGCTCAGCATGGGAGGTTTTTTTCTGCGAATTCTGTAAGAAAACTGAGATTCCCAGAGGCTAAGTAACTTGCCCAAGATTTCAGGGCTAGAAAGTGGTAGGGGCCCTGTGGAGCTCAGATGGGCCTGACCCCCCAGACCTCGCCCTGTGCCCAGCAGCCCCTCGGCACAACCTGAGCTGAGGTCTTCACAGGATTGCTTAGGAGAGCTGGTCTGTGCCCCCTCCAGGCCACCCCAAGGGCTCAAGGGTCCTCTGAGGTGACTTGACCCTGTGAGGCAGCCTTCTTCGGAGGGAAGGCCCTTGTGGAAGGGGTGGCGGGCGCCTCCCTGCAGGGCAAAAGGAGACTGGGGCCTGCGTGTAGGCAGAATAGCCTCAGGAGGCCCTCATCTGTCCTGGGCAGAAGAAAGCAGCGCTGTGGGGGGCTGGGGAGGCAGCCAAAGTGCCTGGGCGGCGGGATGTAAGCTCTCTGAGCAACGGCTCTCATAGTCATGTGTTCAAATCCTGACTCTGCCACTTGCTCACTTTGTGACCTTGATGAGTCACTTTGTCTCTGTGAGCCTTAGTTTCCTCATCCGTTAAATGGGGACAAGAATAGTGTCTCCTGGCGTTCTTAGGAATTGGTGAGGTCACATGTGCCAGCAAAGGCAGCTGTCCATGATGGTGGTGGTATTAGCATCCCAGAGTGATGCTCTCTTGACCACGGCCAGGCATAGCTTGGGGTGAGCTGAGTTCTAGGGTGTGGGTGGAGGGGTCTTGGCCAGAGAGAGGAGCTGGTCTCCATGGGATGGCTGAGCTCCCTCTAGGTGCTCGGCTTTGCCAAGCAAGCAGGGACCTGTGCAGCCTGGCTGGTAGGTGCACAGGCTTTCAGGGCCAGTGGTAGGAGGCAGGTGAGCCATGGCGTTGAGAAACCATGGGTGTTCTCAGGTGCTGCTTGAATTGATCTCCACTGCAGGGGAAATCTAGCCCTTTGCAGGGCATGGAGGGGCAGGCTGAGATATGGCTCAGGCCCCTGATCCTGTGCCACTCTGCCCTGCACTCCTGAGCCCACAGACCACAGCTCCAGAGCCTCCTGAGCCACAGATGAGTGCCCCATCCTCCATAAGGCCTCTTAGAAGTCTCTGGAGGGGAAGGGAGAAAGGCCCTGGGTGGGCTTACCCCAAATGTGACTGTCCCATTCTCACTGCCTGCCTGGCCCTCACTAAATGCTTGCTGAGCTTGTGAATGGGTGAAACAAGTCTGCCACTGCCACCAACTGGCTATGTGACCCTGGGTCAGTCTCTTGCCCTCCCCTCTCTGTGCATCAGTGTCCCCATTTATAAAACAAGCTGAGTAGTCCCAGAAGTCCCTTCCAGCTCCCACCCAGGTCTCTACCACCCTAGTTGCCCTCTCCCCCTTAATCCCAAAGGAGGGATAAAATGGGCCACACAGGAAGGAGGGTGCAGAAATGGTCTTTTATTGCAGGGGGTGGAGGGTGGTGAGCACAGAAGCTGCTGTCCCGACTGCAAGGAGTTGTCTCTGGGAGGGTCCCTTCTGGCTGTGCTCAGGCTAGCACCTTCCCAGATGGAGATGCTACAAGGGACACCATCGAGCCACTGGGCACCGATCTGGAACGAGACCACAGCGATCAGACACTGCCAGACAAACTCCTTCCTACAATCCCCTGCAGAGTCTAAGGCCTTGAAGAGGGGGCTGGCATCTGTGGTTGGGGCTTGTCTCTGGCACCTAGCCCTAACCTCTCCTCCCCTTATTGTCCTCTCCTCTCACCTTAGGAATAATGCAGATGTGAAAAGACTGATCGTAGGCCAAGACTGGAGCTAGGGTTCAGGGCTTAGTGTAGGATCAGGATCATGGATCAGTCTGAGATCGAGGTCAGGGCTCAGTCTATGACTTGAGGTCATTGCTCGGTAAATCACTGAGGTCAAACCTCAGTCTGTGAGCAGGATCTAGGCTCAGTCTGGATATATGAATAAGGCTCAGGATGCAGGCTATGACCAGGATCAGGGCTCAGGTTGGGGCCAGGGTCACAGCTCAGTCTATGACTAAGATTAGGGTTCAGCCTACTGTTAAAAAAAGAAGAGGAGCCTCATCCTCTGTATGGGGCACAGAGCCACCCTTACCTTCAGGTGGGCATCACCAGCAGTCCTCCCCATCTCCCTCTTCAGACATCATTTTGCGGGTAGTTTTCCTTTTGAAATTTATCTGAAGGAATAAAATAAATAGCAGGCCTCAGTCTCCAATAGAAACAAGATCCTGACGGCTGCCACTCTCCAGTGGGTCAGTCTGATGGCCATGGGACCTCAGGCACGTCAGTCCACCACTCTGATCCTCAGTTTGTTCACCTGTAAAATGGGTATAATGATAGTAACCACCCCACAGGTTTGTTGGATCCAGTGGAATGGGCTATGCAAAGCACAGAGTGATTGCCCAAGGAACTGATTTGTGGCTGTTTCCATAGAAGGGCCGCCTCCGGGACCCTGACACCTTCACTTACCCCATTTCTGTTGCTCTAGTGTTCCCAGCAACCCCAGCCTTGCCTAGAAACTCAAAGGCCAAAGAAAGCGCCTGCGTGGCTGGAGGAGAACCCCCAGCTTTTCATAAAGAGCGAAAGGGAAGGGCAGGTGTTTACTAGTATTGCCTACTGGATATTAGACTCTATGCTTTTTTTTTTTAAGATTTTATTTATTTATTTGACAGACAGAGATCACAAGTAGGCAGAGAGGCAGGCAGAGAGAGGAAGAGGAAGCAGGCTCTCCACTGAGCAGAGAGCCCAATGCGGGGCTCAATCCCAGGACCCTGGGATCATGACCTGAGCTGAAGGCAGAGGCTTTAACCCACTGAGCCACCCAGGCGCCCCTATGCTTTTTCTTTTCATCCACTCATCACCCTCCAGTGTTTATAATCTTGGGTTCACCCAGGAGGAAACTGAGGCTCAGAGAGGCAGAGCCGCTTGAATAAGGCCCCACAGTTGCTAAATAGCAGAGTTGGGATTTGAACCCAGATCTGGCCCATCTTTCTTTCTCACATTGTTCTGCCAGGAAGGTTCTGCAGATTTAAAGAGGGATGATGGTAGAGAGTTCACAGAGGCCTACAGAACCCCCTCGATCCTGCCACACTCTCCTAACTCTCTCAGACGCTGGGTCCTCCTGCTTCTCCACACCTGCTTTGGGGTGGACACAGGGTGCACACCTGCCCTTGGAAGGCTGCAGAGAGAAAGCACCCTCGGTCCCCAGGCTGTGACTTACCAATGATGTCCTGAACAAGAGGCGCATCCAGGGTGGAAAGTAAGGCATGGATCAGTGGGCACACCTGAGGGGGAAGGTGGGAGCGAGAGAGAGTGAGAGAGAGAGAGAGAGAGGAGGGAGGGATGGGTAGGAGCAAGAGAACAGATCATTATCAGCTGGGGCCAAACTACCAGCCACCCACCAAGATCTCAGAACCTTTGACCCGTAGGATTCTAGAACAATAGAAACCTAAAAGTCCCAAACAGAAGAACCATAGGATGCTAGAATTCTAAATCCTTAGAACATTGGAATTCTAGAACCCTGAGAATCTAGAGTGTTAACATCCCAGAACCCTTCACTCTTAGAAACCTTGAACTTAGGAACCTTGGAATTTTAAGAAATCAGATTGGGTCCTGGGAACCATAGAGCAGAGAGTTTCTCACTCTGTACAGTTCCCTGAAGATCTCATTAAAGTGCACATTCTGATTCAGCAGGTCTGGGGGGCTGAGAGCCTGCGTTTCTAACCAGCTCCCACGTGAGGCCCCCTGGGCTGCCGGGCAGAGGACTATATTTTGAGTCCTGAGGCTCCAGTCCAATGTGTGATGGAGCCACCTGGAGGATTTTTCTTTCCTAAACCCAGATTCCCAGCCCCCTTCCAGAAGGACTGATTCAGACTCTCTGGAACTTTGAGCACTCAGTAAAAATGGTTTTGTGTGATGCATAGATGGAAATACCAATTTTATAGGTCTGTTGTGTTTTAAATTAATTATCTGAATGATAAAATAATTATCTGAATAATTTCTAATTATGGTAGATAGTTTTCTTTTTAAAATACGTGTTTAAATAAGCTTGAGTAAAATTGTGTTGTCTAAAGGAGGACCACACTAGCTAAAAAGGCATATTGGGAGTAGGTAGGTACGGCAAATGGCCCAAACTTGGGATCCAGTGATTTCAGCTAATGTCGGGCCTCTGCTCGTCGTCTCTCCCTCTCCCCAGGCTGAGTAGAGGGGCACAGGTTCCAGCTGACAGCCCAATGAGGAGTTTGCCCCCAAGAAGAAAAGGCACCCAGAGAGTACAGTAGCTCCTGTGAATGGCACACCTGCCCCCCCACCCCCAGGCGTGGCTCTGGGCCCCAGGGAGTAGAGGACTCACATCCTTCTCTACCAGGTGGGATACAGTCTTTGTCAGGAAGCTGCTCAGGGTGTTCACGGCCTTCCCGATCATAGCATTTTGGCTGGAAAAGAGTAGCGACTGATAAAACCATGGGCAGCGTGGCCACACAGTGGGGGAGGGGGAAGGGGGGATGGCTGAGCACCTGGAAATCAGGTAAACCCAGGAATGCTGCAATGCCTTTCTAACCACAGCCTGAGCCTCTATTCAGGGGCTCCCCACTTCTGACCAGAGGCTCACCTCAACCTGTGAGAGTCTTATCACCTTAAGATCCCACTCTTTGATTTCAGCACATCTACAGATCACCACCTGCATGCCAGACGTTGACTACGCTGAGGACGTGGGGACGAGCAAAGCACAAACAGCTCCTCAGCTGGTACCTAGACACCAAACAGGTCTTGCTAAGGCTGGTTCCTGCCCACCTCAGCTCTCAGCTTGACTGACACCTCCTTAGGGCAGCCCTCCCTGACTGCTTGCCTAAGGGAGGGCTTTGTGTCAGACAGTCCCGTTACATGTACTGCTCTGCTTAGAGCTCATTGTGATCTGACATTTTCCTTGAGGGCTCTTTACTGATGGACTGGACACTCGTCTGTCTGCTTTTCCCTCAGGACAATAAACTCCGGGAAAGCTGGGTCCTTGTCTGTTGTCACCAATAAATTCTCCAGAGCTCAAAGCCTATCTGGAACATAGCAGATTCTCAAACGTTTTTGGCTGAAAGAAGGACTGGAGTAAACATGGAAGTAGATATAGAATGATGGGAGGCCTGGGTGGCTCAGTTGGGTAAGTGTCTGCCTTTGGCTCGGGTCATGATCCTGGGGTCCTAGGATGGAGTCCCACACTGGGCTGCCTGCTCAGTGGGGAGCCTGCTTCTCCCTCTCCCTCTGCTCCTCCCACCCCCACTCATTCTCTCTCTCTCTCTCTCAAATAAATAAATAGAATCTCTGGAAAAAAATAGAATGACAGCTTGTGACAATGACTGTGGAGGCCAAGAGTAGATGATTTTGAGGGAGAAGAGGAAGATCCCTTTTTAGAACCTGAAGTTTGAGAAGTACGTGGAAGTGAGGGGAAAGGTGTTCTAGGAGGCCAGAAGAGCATGTGTACATGTCTGGAGGTGGGGAGGAACTTGTCTGAGGTGAGCAAAGGCCAGTGTGTCTGCAGGAGAGTGAGCGAGGATGAGAGGGCAGTGGTAGGAGGGTTGAGCCTGGATGGCTGTGGGAGTGCTAGGGCTGAGCGGTCTTGGGCCACAGAGTGGAAGACCATTTCACAGATGTGGACACTGAGACCCAGAGTGGCAGGATGAAGTCCCCGGGGCTGCAGACAAGGCAGTATCCAGCAGGGCTCAGGGCTTTCATTTACACCCCGGCCTTCCCCAGTAACATCAGACAGGAGAGCCTTTCTTTGGTACACGGGGTTGAGATCCCTTGATCAGATCCCTTGAGGGGGTAGGGTGGAGTGACCTCTGCTCATGGCCTTCAGGGCTGAGAGCCGAGAACCCAGCCTTCTTTCTCCCAAAGCCAACCTGCCCCCGGTTTTGACTTCTAGACCATTCTCCAACAGCTGCCTCCAGGGTCATCCTGCCTCCCCACCACCCTCTTCCTCCATCAAACCTGCCCTTGCATGCACACAGTTTAATAAGTAGATATGGAGAGGTACCTGGGTGACTCAGTGGGTTAAGCTTCTGCCTTTGGCTCAGGTCATGATCTCAGTGTCCTGGGATCAAGCCCTGCATCAGGCTCTCTGCTCAGCAGGGAGCCTGCTCCCCCACCCACCCCCCCCCACTCTCTTGCCTGTTGCTCTGCCTACTTGTGATATCTCTCTCTGTCAAATAAATAAATAAAATCTTTAAAAAAAAAGTAGATATGGATTAACAGGGATCTGTGATTTCAATGGAGAGGATTCGGTTTGTAAGATCTCTGATTTCAGGAATTTTCCAAACGAATGGATGACTCTGGGGACAATCTGAAATTAGAGCCCCTGGTAGGCATTTACTTCTCCTCCCTCTCCCACATGGAGGCAGGAAGGAAAATACAATTTATTATTATTGTTACGATTGTTGAGGGAAATAACATAATGATAAAGGGGTCAAGTTTTCAAGAAGCAATAACAACCCACAATGTGCTGTGGGGAACAACAGAGCTTCCGAAAGCAGGAGGTGGGTTTGACAGAGCTGCCAAGGAATCGGTGGCCAACACTCCTGTCTCGGGAATGGCGAAAACAAGAAGACACGGCCAGTATGGATGTCACTGTCCCCGAGGGCTGAGCGTGCACCAGGCTCTGGGCTCAACGCTTTAGTTTCCCAGATGGTCCGGTCAGCAGCCGGAGAGGAGACATTATTGTCACCTTCAAGTTACAGATGGAAAAACCGAGGCTCAGACCCCTCTGAGCCTAACAGAGCCTAACAGCCTAAGCTGTTCACAAAGTTGTAAGTCTGTAGCTGATACCTGAACCAAGATCTGACCCCAGAGCCTATGCTCTTTTGCCACACTGTGCCACCTTATGGGTACAGGGATAGGGCGGAAGCTAGGGGTCCTCAACTCCTCCGAGTGCCCCGCTCTGCTGAGATGGATGGGCCTCACCTGTCCCGTACGGTGAGCGAGATGCTGTTGGGGTCACTGCTGCATTTCCCTATGATCACTCGGGGGGTGCCGGTCTGGGGATCGATTGCAACTCTGACAGCAGTCAGGAGGTCCAGTGAGGCCTTCAGGTTGACCTTGCCAATGACAGGCCTGCAGGAGATAAGATTCCCAGTGAACAGAGGTCTCCAAGACCCCCGAGGGTTCCTCCACCTGTGTGGATATTTAACCCTCCAGCTTGTCTGTGGGTAATGTCAGCATCGTCTGGACTCTTAATGGACATTGATGTTAAGGGCTTCTTTATCCTTCCACATGGATTTGGTCCATATAACAGTTTTATATAACACCACCCTAATAATGAGAATAATAATAACAGTTAACATTTACTGAGGGCAAATGATATGGTAGGCATTTCTAAAAAGCATTTTTTCGGTACACCTGGGTGGCTCAGTGGGCTAAGCGTCTGACTCGATTTTGTCTCAGGTTATGATCTCAGGGTCGTGAGATCGAGCCTCATGTGGGGCTCCCCACTCAGCGGGGAGTCTCCTTGAGATTTTCTCTATCCTCCCCATCCCCTCTCTCTGTCTCTCTAAAATAAATAAATCTGTGAAAGAAAAAAAAAACTTTCCTGGATTAACCCATGTCATTACAGCAATGCCATGAGGTAAAAGTACTGTTATTATCTTTATTTTCAAAATGGGAAAACATTGGTATAGAGAGGTTAAGTAACCATCCCAAGATCTCATAGCTAATGAAGGATGGAATCCCCGGATCCTCAATTTCTCTTCTTCCACTCGTGCTCATTTTCTTATCTCTCTCTTTTAAAGTAATCAAATGCTTTAAAATTATCTTTTTCACCCATGCCCTTCATTATATACTGTACGCTACTATTAGTATATATACTAATAGCTACTATATCTACTAATACTAGATATTGAGCCGTAATGGTCACTGTTACTTAAAGAAATCTCAAGAGATGAAATAATGCTGGTGGAAATTTTGCCAAAGAGTTATAAGTGCTCATGTCTTCTCAGTTTTTCAGATTTTACAATTCGAGAAATGTGATGATTTCAGAAATATTTAATGGAGGATTCTTTTCAAAGAGACTTGGTTATGGCCAAAGTTCATTCGAACATTTCAAAGCTTCAGATTTTAGAGCAGGGAAAGACCCCTTCATGTACAGATCAGGAGACTGAGACCCAAGGTCACAGGGTAGCATGGGGAAGAGCCCGATTCTGGTGTGGAGATCATTGGCCATGCTGCATGGCCTCTCCCAAATCCCAGATTCTAATGCATACTCACAGGGCCAGGGTGACATTAGCGATGACGGGGACTCTTATGTTAATGCCTTCGCCATCAGGAGTCAGTTCCACTTTGATTTTCAGGATGCGGGAGTTAATGATGTTGAACCTGTGCAAAAGCCACAATTTCCCTTGGTCATTCCTCAGGCCAGTCATGGACTGAACGCTTCTCTACACCAGCATCAGGCTGAGCATTTGGGCCTCACCAACCTTGCCTTCTTTGGCCTTCGCAGTAGCCCTGTTCAGAGGTTTGACACTCTCCATGTTATGGCATGGCTTACGGATGCTCAGACAGATGTAATTGCCCACAGAGATTCAGGGAGGAATAAGTGCCAGAATCAGAATTCGAACCCAGAACTGTTTGACTCCCAAACTCCACACATGAAGCCAGCAATGTGGTATGAACTTGTCTTCTCTCTCCTGAAGGGGATTGGGACTTTCATCCTCAGCTATATTTGGAGAAGAACATCTTACTCCTTGGAAAGGGGACCTCAGGCACCACCAAAGAGGTGGAGGTAAGGATTGAGAGGATCTTCACCCTGATCCTAAAATTACATAACACGGAAGTCCAAACCCATGAAATGCCCAGATTGGCCCTGCAGTCCTGCCTCTAATTTGCTCAAGCTCTGATGAACCTGGCCTCAGACCACCTTGACTCTGGGGGAACAACAAGGTTTATCAACCTTTCTGTCTTTGACCTTAAACTCACCTCCCCAAAGATGTGTGTTCCTTTTTCTTGGAGTAAAGATCTCCACCTTGAAACATCAACTCACCCCAGAGTCTCATCCTTAGCTGGTATGATCTTAGAAAGAGCATCGTTCACCAAGTTCTTCACTTCCTGCACCTTCTCCTGGGCCAGGTGCCAAGCCTTAGATTCCTGAAGCTTCTTGAAGTCGGTGGTCAGTTTCTGAACAACAGCTAAAAAAACCATTTAGTGTCGTGCATCATTTAGGGAGCAGTGACCATGTACCAGACACTAAGTAAGACTATTTGCCTATGTTATTTCATTCACTCTTCATAATAACCCGGATGAGGCAGATATGGTTATTATCTTCATTTTCAGATGAGGAAATAAAGGATCCAAAGGTTAAGAAATGTGCCCAAATTCATGTGGCTGGGGAGCCTTTGTTCCTTCCATGCTGCCTTCATACTAAAATATACTCATCATTAATAAACAAGTAATCAATTAACCAGGCAATTCATATTGCTTGTAAACCAGCTTCTATTTGTGACTTGAGACAGGGGAGAATGTCTATTGCTCTGAGATGTTCATGCAAGTTTGAAAAACTAGGTCAAACAAAATGAGAGAATGAGAAATAGAGAATCTAGAATCAAGGAGAAAGTATGGTCCAACTCATAAAAGTGGCAAATGGGAGTCCCAGAATGACAGCTTTGCAGCAAGCCCAGAGAGCAGTAATTCATACAAGAGTGTTGAAAACAAAGTGTCTTAATGGAAGGGCTCCAGAGAAAAGAGGGATTAGATAGACATGGCAGATGTAGAATAGCGCATATGCAAAGAACTAAGGATATGTATGTAGCAAATAATTCAAGTGAAAAACAAGGCAATTATTAACTCAAGGAAAAACAAAGGCTGCACAAGAGAAGAAATGTTAACTATGGTTCTGCAACTTGGTTCTGCAATGTATGGTATCTACCTAGTTATAATGGTATAACAAACAGGAGTTAGTTTCAATAAAACTTTTTGGTCCTATAACTCATTAGGTGACCTTGATCCAGACACTTCTGTTTCTGAACTCAGTTTTCCCAACAGTGAAATTGGAGAGTGGGTCCCTTCTATATCTTTGAAGCTCTAAGCCCTAACAAGACCTAAGCCCTGACAGCGTTTGAAAGGTAGCCATTTATAGCATTACTTCCTCCTATAATGTTTATCAGTGTGTTAATGTTTCAAGAAAATGAAAAGAAAGCCAAATTCTTTTAAGAATAAAAAAGAGACATGATTAAATGTAAAGCTAAGTGGCTTTAAAGCTACCTAGGCTGAGTTATGGCTAATTTCCTATGAATTAATACATATCAATAAGAAAACTGAACAACCTAGCAGAAGAATATGCTATAAATATGAACAAAATATTTATGCTAAAATATGTAAATAGCTAAAGCTAATAAAATATAAAAAATGAGTGAATTCTTTCATAATTGGAGAAATGCAAAGTGAAATGAGCTGTAATCTTTTATCTATGAGATTAGAAAAACTGTCAAGTTGTCCATACCAGTGCTGTCAAGGGAGTAGAAAAAAAGGCACTCTCCCAAGACTTTTGGAGAGAATATTAATGTAGAGGATTACTTGTCAACACCTCCTATAATTTAAATTGTACATACCTTTTGAACTTTTGAAACTCCACTTTAGGAATTTATCCTATGGATATATTAGGAAAAATTTGCTGTGATATAATATATAAGAGGATATTCATTTGAGATTGCCTGTAAGAACTGAATAGTTCCTTTCTCGGTAAACCACCTGTAAATAGCATCCCCTGGTGGCAGCCTCTGGTAATGCAGGGATAGCATTTAGGAGGCACACTCCTAAGTGCCACTGATCATCACTTGTGTCATGACTCACAATCAAGTGTATTGTCAACGGTCTCGAGTCCTTTCTCAACAGCAGGTTTCAGCTTGTTCACGGTATTACTCAGATCGTCGCCAAGATTTCCAAGAAGAGATGCTGAGGTCCCAGTGAGCAGGCCGCATACGAGAACAAGTTTCCAAAGCTGAAGCATCTTGTCTTGATACCTGAACAGTCAGTCATAGGAGGGACAGGAGTGAGAATGACCCAGATAAGCACCCTTGATAAGCACCCATCACTTCTAACTTCATATTCCTGTAAGATAGATGTGGTTCGCTTCTGTTTGACAGATGGGCAGTCAGTTCAGAAACCTAGAGCAACTTGTCCAGAGATGCACATCCGGTGAGTGGGGGAGCTGAAATTTGAAAAGTCACACTTAGCTCCAAGTCTGTGCTCTTTACACAAAAGTCCTTTGTACATGCTGGCTCCTCTGCCTGGAACACCTTTCCTCATCTTTGCAACTTTACCGAAGTCATTTCCTACTGACTCTCCAGCTTCAGTAAGAAACCATGCCCTCTGCGAAGCCCACTTTAGGCCCCTTCCCTTCCCAGAGTCGAGGTTAGGGGGTCCCACGACATCATCTTGCTGTTTTTGTTCTCTGATCAGAGTTCTGGTGCCATGTAGTGATGACTTGTTTGCCTTTCCCACCAGGCTGTGACCTCCTGAGGGGAGAGACCACAACCCACTTTACTATTCACTCTCCAGCCCTCAGTAAAAAACCTGGACTTAGTATGGAATGAGAAATATATATTTGCTGAATTAAAATATGAACAAATAAACGGACACCATGTCATGACCCTGCATTGCTCATTGGTTTGATGCTTCTTCTAATAAAATCTATCTCTTAATATGCTATATTCAAAATATTAGCTAATCCAAGTGGCCCCATGCTTCTGCCTCTTGCCCCCAAAACATTCTGAATATCACCATGTGGGGTGCCATCGGGGGAAAGCCCACCACTCACAGGTTTGGAGGAGGATGGTCGTAAATCCTTGCTTCTCTGTATGGTCCCCTGGGATTCTGCTGAGTGTTGGTGGCCTTTATATGGTGGTGACAGGATGGGAGGCTGCCCACAGAAGCTAGTGCTGGTTTCAGGGCCATCCAGAGAGATTCCAAAGTAAATAAACCCAGTCCAGGATGAGCAGAGAGATTTCCAACCAAAAGGTCACCCAGGATGCTTGAACTGAAGTGGATGGACATGCAGAGACCTTTTCGCCAAGGCTAAGACAAGATTCTCACAGAGCCTCCAGCGGCCAGCCAAGACAGTAGCCATCTTGAGTGGGGGTTGGGGTAAAGACTGAGAATGGATGAACAGGAGAACATTCTGGTGAGAGGACCCATAGTGATCATGCGGCTAATCCTGTCCTCACTTGGGGACTGAGGTACAGAGAGGGGAAGCAACCAGTCTGAGGTCACCCAGTAGGACAGGTTCAGAGGTGGGGCTGTAACTGTGGCCCATGGAGAGTCGGGGTCAGTGACCAGGGAGGTCATTCTGCCTAACCCTCCTCTGGTGTCTGAGTGCCCTCACAGCACCATGCTCACTGGAGCCAGCCTCGGTGTGAATGTTTGTGACGACGGAGGGCCTCCTAGCCCCTGAAGCCTGCCTGTGGTTCCATCTGGTTGGTTGAGAGTTCCCTCAGAGTAAACAAAATTTGTGCCCCCCCCCACTACTGCCACATATGTGGGCAAGAGTGAGGCACAGAAAAGTTAAGAGCCTTGCCTGAGGCTACGCAGCCAGTGTCAGAAGACACATCCCAACAGCCTTAGCCCTGGTCTCCCTCTGCCCACTTGCTCCCATTTGCTCCTCTGTCAACACAGCAGCCAGAGAGGCGTCACTCAGCCCACCCCCAGAGTCCCCACCGTGGCCCACGGAGCCTGTGTCGTCTGCTCTCTGCCTTTCAAAACTTACCTTCTGCCTCTCCCAGCCCCTACTGGCCTTCCTTCTGTTCCAGAAAGATGCCCCCCTCTTTCCTGCCTTGGACCCTTGCATAGGCTGTGCTCTCGGCCCAGAGCTGTCCTCCCCAGCTGTCCCCAGCCCTAGACACTGCCTCCTCAGAACCTCCCCAAGAGTCTAGCTGAGGCAGCCGGATGTTCCCTGCTATCCCCCCTCAGCAACTTGCTGCTTTTTCCACAACAAATCACCACAATTGGATTTTTTGTTTTAACGGTTCCCTGTCCTCAGCAAGTAGTTACCACCCTGTGCTCTGGGCCCTTCCTGTCGCAAGGGTCCCTGAGACCCTGACCCGTCCTTAGAAAGCTCCAAGCCTCTCCCTGGAGGACCCTGTAGAGCAGCCACCACCTGGGCAGGTGGTGAGGTCCCCATCACCAGAGATGCTCAGAAATTGGACTCGGTGACTGCTGGGGTCCTCTGTGGCTTCACATGGCTGTAGCTATGAGTCTAGATCTCCTTGGCTTAGTGCTTAAACAGTGATCTACATGTTTATGATTCCTCCCCTCAGGTTTCCTTTCTGCCTGCACCCGGCCACCTTGCAGGGATGTGGTTCGCTCAGGCTTCTCGCCTCTTTCCTTTTCACCCCACAACCACCCCGCCCCCCCGCCCCCAGCCTTGCTCCACTGTGGCCTCCAGAAGCCACCATGGCTACTGCCCCTCCCGCTGCACTCACAGCTGAGCTCTGAGGTGATGTTGACGAGAAGCTTCTGTCCCCTGGGGTGGGCCTGGGGTGGCACAGAGGCAGGTCAGTGAGCAGTGGGCCCTGTCCTCTCCTGAGCAGCTCAAGGGTCCTGCTGCCTAAGGAGCCATATTCTCGGGGTCATTAACTCCTCTGCTGCTTCGCTGGCCCGCTTCACATGATGACAGGACCTAGCCCCAGCCTCCAGGGCCCCCTTCTGCTGAAGCATCTGGGGGACCCCCCAAGTCTGGTGTAACTCTACCAAAGTGGGGAGAAACCAGGCCTCCTCCTTCCTGAGGCTCTCCAGATCCTACTCCCGACAGTGGTGTGGAACTCCTGAACAAGCACATATACACACGTGTTCACACATATACACGGGTGTGTATGTGCCCGTGCAAGAACAAGACAGCACAAGCTAGACTTCTATGAAGAACATGGATATGTTTCCCTGCCTGCAAAGAGAACTTCTTACAGAAGCCCAGAGATCATGTTACCGCTCTTTCGGATGCAAGAGCTCACTCCCTACAAAGGGGGATTTGGGTCTCCATAGATCACCTGGGTCTGTTTTGTTCTTTAACCATTTTAGATACAATGATCTGGAAAAGCCCACTGGAGAGTGAAGCCAATACTAAGGAAATGAGAAAATGTCATTTGAGCACCTAGATCCAACTGTGCCTGAAGTCATTTATATCCCAGGACTTTTCAGTTCAAATAAATTTCTTCTTCCCTCTTTTTTTGCTTAGGCCCGTGTGAGGGGGTCTCCTGCCACTCATTCCCACAGCAATTCCAACTCAGGCATTCATAGGGTCACGTTGGCTTCCTCCCTTCTGATGGCTGCTCGAGGTTCACACACTACACTTGAACCATTGCAGGGCCCGAAGCCAGAGCGAGATTAGAGCGCATCAGTTTAACCTCCTTGCCGGGAAGTCTGGGGAGCCTGTGGCCCAGAAAAGGAGAAGGACTTGTCCAAGGCCACACAGTGACCTTGGACCCTGCTTCTCTTCCTCTTTTATTGTATCTCTTTTCGTTTTGTTGGAATTTTTGACTTTGGGCAATAGCAGTACAAAAAATATTAAACAAAATGACTTAGGAAGCATATGTACCATAGGAGCACTTGAGTTTCCGTCCCTCCCAGGCTAGTTTGGACAAGGGGCTCTGGGACCCCCGGAGGCAATCTGTGTCCCAGCTACCCTGGGTGGGGTGCGGTTGACTAGAAATGGAAACCATCGCACTGGATGACCCAGAGGTGTGCTGTGCCTTGAGTCCTATGAGCGGTGACCCTACCCCAACCTCCGGAGCCCCACCTCAGCCTAGACATGACACTTGCAATGCTACAGCTCAAGTGCATAGCACTCTACAGTGTGGCCTGACTGTCCTGCCGAAGCTGAGATCCGTAAGAGTGGACCATTGAGAAGAACAACTACCATTTACTTGGCTCCTGCTCTGTACCGGGCCCTTCTGCTTCATCTGGGTTCAGCCTCTCGGCAACCCCGTGGGGCATGTTACTGCCCTGTTTTTCAGGTGAGGAACGTGGGGCTTAGAAAGGAAGGACCATGCTGCAGACAGGACGGGGCAGGGCTAGGAGACAGTAACCCCAAGCCCCAAGGAGACCCTGAGAGCCCCCTTACCCGTGGAGGAGACTGAGGCCCAGGGAAAGGGGATGGCTTGGCCAGGCCTTACGCAAACAGGAACTGGGTGTTTGGGTCCCCGGGGAAGGTCCTTTCACCCCTGTCGCACTGAGGCCAGCTGGCGGGTCAGGAGTGTGTTTGAGCTCGAATATCCTGTTTATCCCTTGGCCTCTGCTGTTTGAGTTGGTTGTAATGCCTGCTGCACTGGGCCCATGTCAACCCGGAACAGGCCATAGGCAACCCCAGTGGGCCACTTGGTGTGAGGCTGGGGGGCCCTGGCAGAGGGCTCCTCTGTTCCCGGCGGGCCTGTCCTTCACACGAACTTGGCCCGGGTAAGGGTGGGAGAGGACTGGTGGCTGGGGAGCTAGCTCTGTTCACATGGACCCAGGCTCTGCCATGAGAGCACAGAGCAGGGAGAAGGTGGCAGTCCGGATCCGGGAGAACCCTCCAGTAGGGCCTTTCTGGGTGGCTTTGGACCAGTCATTGGCCACCCCCGCCCCCGGCCCTGCTGTCCGGCACTGAATTCTGCAAAGCTCTATCTCCTCTTCCTCCAGCCATGGGGCATGGAGCTGAGGGCAGTGCTGAAATTTCTGAGGAGAGTTTTTCCTGCCCCAGGGGAACATAGCTCAGGCCTCAGGGCCCATGGAAATCAAAAGGGTACTGAGGGGGCCCTGAGGGTGATGCTCAGAGCCTGGCTCCGGGCTTGGGTAGGCCTGGGTTCGAATCCTCTCCCTCACCTGTTGCTGGCTGAACAGCTTGGATGAAGGGCGTCATTTCCCTGAGCCCCAGGTTCCTGAGGACAACCCGCGTGGAGGGGTTAGCATGCAGCAGGCCCTTGACACATGACGATTACAGGTACTGCTGGTTTCTGGTCACTCTGCTGCTTCCAACCTCAGTGTCCCCACCTGCGCGGAGCCGTACCACCCTGGCATCACGGAGAAGATGAACTGAGACGGCGCACCCAGGATGCTCACTGCTCACCGGAAGTGCTTCTGACCCTCATGTGCAGGGAAGTCCTGATGAGCCGAAGTGCGTGTGTGTCTCCGTCTTTCCCCTGCGTGACTGTGTGACAGCAGACAGGTGCCTTCACCTCTCTGAGCCTCTGTATTTTTTTTTCCCAAAGGTTTTATTTACTTATTTGACAGAGAGAGAGAGAGAGACAGAGAGAAAGGGAACACAAACAGAAGGAGTGGGAGAAGGAGAAACATGCTTCCCGCCGAGCAGGGAGCCCAATGCAGGGCTCAATCCTAGGACCCTGGGATCATGACCTGAGCCAAAGGCAGATGCTTAACGACTGAGCCACCCAGGCACCCCTTAGCCTCTGTTGTTTTTTTTAACCACAGAATGAGAATTAGAATGGTCTCTACCTCAGAAGAGCCGCTGGCAGGGACTAAATGCAGAGATGGGGGTGGAGAGCCCAGCTGGGCTTCTCCTGCTGGAGAAGGTGCCCCATGGATCCCTGTTACCGTCGTCATCATTACTGCAATAAACAGGGACATTGGGACATAACAGGCCTGGTTTTACATCCTTGCTCTGCCGTTCTCTAGCCCTGCAGCCTTACCCTCTCAGAGACTCAGCTTACTCATCTGTAAAGTGGACACCATGAGTGTCAGCCCGGTCTAAAGAGCAGACAGTTACCACGTATACATCCGTGGGTGCTTTCTAATGGGAGAAGCTTCCGAGGAAGCTCTAGGAGGTGGGGATTCTGTTTTGTTCCCTGCCACATCCTCAGTGCCATAAGGACTCCTTGTTGAAGAAATGTTCGTAGAGTTGCTGTTAGGGTTTCTATACACGGGTCAGGGACTTTGTCCCCAGGTGGCTCCCCAAGGGAGAACCATGGTGCTCTGTTTCCAGTACTTTCCACACGTATCCACCTCTCCCCAGATGTTATGGTACAACCCACCTCTCCTTTCTCTCTCTGGCCCCCCCTTGCTCCTGGTGACCCTGGGTCTGGGAGGTTGCCTGGAGCGTGGGCTTGGCTGGCCAGGCCTAGACTTCTCCCCTCAGCTGTGGCCTCGGGCATCCCTGGCCCCTCTGAGCCCGTTTCTCTGCTCTGGGTGCAGGTGCGGGGCTCAGTGCTGCTCCCATCCGCTGCGACATACCATGACAGGACGTCAGTGTGGGGCTGTCACGATGCTGGGGTGCCGTGTCACCGCAGACACCTTCCAAGCCCCCCAGGCCATGAGTACGAGGGGGCACGGGAAGGGTCTTCGGTGGTTGGGGAGGTCGCTCCTCTCAGAGGTCATCTGAGGTCCAGGCCCAGGCGTCTAGGTCATCCCGGAAAGAGAAGAGGTGCCATCCGGCCCCCCTCTCTCCCCTCTCCAGGGTACTGGTTCTACTTGCATAGCAGGTATTTGCTTCCTGGGCACAAGGGCCCCAGCCTTGAGGGTCGTGGGATGAATTTCTCATTGAGAATCTCCACCGAGGCATTACGGATTAGCTGTCTCAGTGGGACAAGCTAGCTCAGTGTGGCTACTAATCCCCACTGTGGCAGCTTCCTGGTCCCACTGACCCAGCCCTTAACCTCTGAGCTGGTATCTTTTTCCAAACATGGCTCAATTTCCTGGCAAGAAAGGTCCTAGAAGGTCATCCAGCCCACTGAGAGCAACAGTAGGGGGCAGGGTGGCTGGGCTGAGGCTCTGTTCGCCCCGCCCCGCCCCGCCCCCCTTTCCCCAGGCGAGGAGGGATCACTCTCACCCACTAGGTGAAATTCCTTCATTTTACTATAAAAAGGCTGAAAGGATTGTCACTTTTTCCTCTGAAATCAGTCAGGTATGGATAATTCATCCAATTTATAAGAGGCCCCAGTTTCCCACACTTGAACTGCCCACCCAGGAACTCTTGGCAAAGAAGAAAGATCCGAGTAACAAATGTTTTCCAACACACTGTCATTTTCATGACTGCTACACTAACAGGGAATCAAGTCACAATGCTGTCTGAAGACCTTTAATTATACTTGCCACAGTTTTGACTTTGCTGTTTTTCTGATTTTAGATACAATGTGTTTTGCTTTTCCTTTCATTTTCCTCATTCCTCTTCTTTACCCATTTGTTCGTTCATTTAACAAATATAAATTGTTGTGACCTGGGACCACTATTCCATCTGATCATCATTTATGGGGCACCTGCCGAGGGCCATGCCCTATGTTAGATCCTGAGGCGAACTTGTCCCAGAGATGGCCACCCCCCAGGGCGGTGGCTAAGCTACAGCCATCAGCTCAGGAGTGTAGGAGAGCATAGTCTCAGGCTTGCTCACTCTCCCAAACCACCAGAGGCAGGTGCTACTTTGTTCCCATTTCATAGACAAGGAAACTGAAGCATGGGGAGGCAAAGTGAATTGCTCATGCTCAGGGTCACAGACATAGCGAGTGTTGGGGATCTCCTCTCCTGGTCCTAGAGTGTGCTCAGAGTCTCTCACACTATACACACTCGTTTATATCCTGATAACCAGCACCCCTTTAACCTGTGAGAGCACTTTGGGAGTAGGAAGCCCTGTGATCGATCTCTGCTTCCCTAGCACCACCCAGCCAAGGTCAGTGTCAGAGGAAGCTCTCCATAAAAGTGCATTAGTAGAAGGAATGTGTGCTCCCTCTTTCTCCTCTGTTGGATTGAATTCCTTTGTGTCAGAGCTCATGGCTCTGCCATCTTTGTGTCTCACGTCCTTGTGCCTAGGTCCTGACTTGTGGGGGGTCCCTATAAGCACTATATTGAGTTAAAGTGCAAAGACAAGTTAATTGACAAGCTGACCAACTGCCTGAATAGATAAATGTAGGGGATGAGATCCCAGAGTCCAGCGAGAAGATTCTAGAATCCTATGCCTCTCTCCCTTCCTGCCTTTTCCTGTCCATCCTCCCATCCACTCACCCACCATCCATTCATCAATCATGTATTTATGGAGCTTCCATTCTGGCCCTGCCCCATGCCGGGCTCTGGCCCCAGAGAGGGCTCATGTGTGCATCCAGCCTCAGTACACCCGAGACACAGGTATGCACAGTGGAGGTAATAAACTTGAAAATGTTCTGTCCTTTGAAAACCCTACAAATGGTCAGAATTTTCCTCTAGAGTCTTCACTCTGTCCCTGGCACACAGCCTCGTCCTGATGAAGGCCCTTCATAAACACCAAATTGGGTTGAACTAAGCATTTTGGGACTTGAAAGAGGAAATGATAAGACATTATGATATGGGTGGCAATGGATAAGACAGAAGATTAGATGTTGGCATCGTTTCCAAATCTGGGGTCACTTTGAGTATGTTTGTCTTGCTGGGACTTTTAGTAATTAACCAGACCTCAGTTCAAGTCCTAACCCTCCTACTTTTTACTGTGTGACCTTAGGCAAGTTACATCACCTCTGAGTCTCCAATCCTCATTTGCAATATAGAGATTAGGAAGGCCAATTTGCTGAAAGTGGTATGAGAACTAGGTGAGGTTTAAGCTCCCAGACCTGGCACATAGTAAATGCTCAGTAAAGATAGCTCCACAGTCCCCGCCCCCCCCACCCCAGGGGGAGGGCGGAGGGTGGGCAACGGGGCAAGGTCTCTATCCCGACCTTGCTTCTCACCAGCTGTGTGATTTTACACAGGGCAATTCAGTTCCCTGAAGCCCCTCTCTAAAATCAGGTGCTGATCCCAGGGAGGAGGGCCTGGGGGGACATTAAGTGAAAGAAGAAGGCAGAGTTCAGGAGCAGTAGGGGGTGGCTGGTCCGGTAAATGGGGAGGACGAAGTCTGAAAAAACCAGAAGAGCTGCCTGCCTTTCCTCCTGGGACTGTGGTCTCGTGGGATCTCCATGTCCCCCCATTCTCGGGCTCTCTGTCTCTTCTGGAGCACCCCTAGGGCCTCTTCTCTGGCCTCCTGGACCTGTTTGCCTCACCTCCTCCCAGTGCCCCGAGCCAGCCCTGAGGATGTCACACCCCTACAGGTCTCCCCATCCTTCAGGGGTCCTCTTCCATGAAGCCCTCACTGGCTCACTCAGCTGGCCCTGCTCACTCTCTGCCCTGTAGGTTTTGAACAGGGCTCTTCCTTGTGTGTGTGTGTGTGCACGTGCGCGCGCGCGCACACACGCACACACACACACACACACACACACACACACACAATTGTCAACTCGGGAAGGCCAAAGTCTGTCTGGGATGAGCTTCACTGCCCACTGTGGCTGACACAGAGGGAACTGCCATGTGTTTGTTAATTGCTTCCATCAGAGCTCTTTGGGTTGCTTGTAATGAAATACAACTGAAACTGACTTAAGTGTGAAAGGGAGTCCTTGCTCCCATAACTTGAAGGTCCATGGGTTTCAGGCACGGCTGAATCCAAGTGCTCAAAGGAAATCTTCAGGACTGTGCTTCTCTTCATGATGTGGCTCTGCTTTCTTCTTCATTGGCTTCGTTCTTGGACTGACTATACCCAAAAGGTGGCAGAAACAGCCCCTGGCAGCTCTGAGCCCACACCCTGTCTTAACAACCCTAGCAGAAAGAGGGTATTTCTTCCCTAATATTTCTTCAAAAGTCTAGGCTGACCCCCACTGACCCAGCTGGGGCTGCACGCTGAGCTCTGAAGAGATCACAGTGCCTGGGGTGAAGGAATAGACAGGCCAGCATGGATACACGTACCCACGAGAGAAGGCGAGGTGCCATGGGCAGAGGGACAGGAGGACAGTCAGGGGAGCAGAGCCAAAGGAAGAGCTGGTTTCAAGGAAGAGGAAGTAAGTGTCTGTACTGGGGCCAAGTAAGATGAGGCCAACAAGAGTCCACAGGTTTGCTCCACATGGAAGTTGTTGAGGACCTGGGGTGGGGGCTGACTGATGGAAAGCAGGTGGGCAGAGGGCTGGATGTGCCCAAGACAAACCTGTAGCCCAAAGGGTGGCCCGGGGACCCGTAACATCGGTCTCTGCAGGGAGCGTGCTGGGAAGGGCAGAACCTCATGTCTCTGCCCACTCTAACCACACCAGGACCTGCATTTCAACAGAGCTCCGGGTGGTTCTTGTGTGAGTTCAAGGCTGAGGAGCTCAGCTCCGGGGACCTTGGCTGAGAAGAGGAAGAGAGATGGAGGGAGGGAAATGGAGGGATTGTGGTGCCAAAGGAAAAGACCTTGACTCTTCCTAAGGAGGGAGAGACTGAAGTGTGTTTAGCTGTACACTCTTAACAATGAAAAAATTAATTTTCTGGTCACAAAGTGAAACTTCATTAATGTTTCTCAGGACATTGTTTCATATTTGCATAAATCAGATTCACATCAAACGTGACCTGACTGTGTTGGTTGTCTGAAAGAACCAACAGCCCTCCCACTCCAGATTCTTTGGCAACGGGCCACCTCCCAGGGCTGTTCATTGCCGGACAAGGACACCAGGTGTGGGGGGCGCTGCAGAGACTTTGGGGAGAACATCACAGGCCACTCCGCTTCCCTTCGTCTCCCTTCTTTGTCTCCCCATCTGGTTCCGCGCAGTTCTGCTCCAGGCCCACAGGGCCCCTCGCGTTGTTCACAAAGGTGGTGCTAGAAAAGGAGGTTGGGAGAATGGAGGCTGTTATGTGTGTCACTGGGCCAGGATGGCCTTGTGAGCCACCGCTGTGTGTCCTCAGGCCATGGGCTCATGGGACATGAAGAAGCCTAGAGAAGCTGGAGCTCAGGGGTAGCTTTGTGCAGGGTGTGGGGAGAGCCCTGGACTTGGGGTCCTCCCCTCACTGTGCATTCCCTCTGCCCCAGCTCTGGCACCTCCAGGATGGGGTCTCTTGGCTGCCATACTGTGAGTCATAGAACCAGGGCATTGCAAAGGGGCTTGGCTTCCTAAATCCTGCTTCTTGTAGTACCCGTGGGGAAACTGAGGACAGAGCAGTGTGGGGGACATAATGGACAGTTGTGGGCCAGGACAAGAACCTGGGGGGTCTCTTCCCTGAGCCTTTAATCACCGGCACCTCCTACTGCTCTCTGCCAGAAGACCTGGGTTGGAATTTCACTCCATCTATGTGAAAATGGGACAGGCAGCTAGCCTCTCTGAGACTCAGTTTCCTTATCTGCAAACCAGGGATATTAACAGCCACCTCATAAGGTGGCTGTGAGGACCACATGAGTGATTCACGTGAGGTACACAGCACAGGGCCAGACACAGAACAAAAACAAGCAGCTCAAGGGGCACCTCGGTGGCTCAGTGGGTTAAGCATCTGACTCTTGATCTCAGCTCAGGTTTTGATCTCAGGGTCATGAGTTCAAGCCCTGCATTGGGCTCCACACAGGGTGTGGAGCCTACCAAAACCCCAAACAAATAGTTAAAGTCTATTAACTACCATAAAGTTACTGCTAATATTAGCCCCATTTTTCAAATGGGGAGACTGAGGCACAGGCAAGTTAACTATCCTAGTGGGCTGAAGAACTGGGATTTGAGCCCATGAATTCTGACTCCTAGCCTCCATATTTAGTCATATCACTTCTCTGAGACTCTGTTTTTCTACTTTTAAAATGATGATATTGATCTTAAGGGATGGCTTTGAAAATCAAGCAAGAACAGGGCTTCTGGATGCCTTCGGCTCAGGTCATGATCCCAGGGTCCTGGGATTGAGTCCTGAATCTGGCTCCCTGCTTAGCGGGAAACCTGCTTCTCCCTCTCCCTCTGCCAGCAGCAACCCTTGCTTGTGCTCTCTTTCTCTCTATGTCAAGTAAGTAAACAAAACCTTAGAAAAAGTAAAGAAAATCAAGCAAGATCATAAAAGCCAAGTGCCCAGCACAGTGCCTGACATTAAAAAGATAGCTTTAGGGACGCCTGGGTGGCTCAGTTGGTTAAGCAGCTGCCTTCGGCTCAGGTCATGATCCCAGCGTCCTGGGATCGACTCCCGCATCGGGCTCCTTGCTTGGCAGGGAGCTTAATTCTCCCTCTGCCTCTGCCTGCCACTCTGTCTGCCTGTGCTCGCTCTCTCTCTCTGACAAATAAATACATTTTAAAAAAATTAAAAAAGAAAAAAAAAAAAGACAGCTTTATCCAAGTGGCTTCAGTCTGGGTGTAGGAAACATGGATTAGCAGGGGCATAGCTCCATCTCGTGGTATAGTCTGGGAACTGCATCCCTTCGCCCAGAGGTCCTGCCAGTCTGCTCTGATCACTTTCTGCAGGGCGCAATGCCTGGAGGGATGAGCAGAGAGGGCGGCTGAAATTCGAGCAGTTTCCACCCCTGTCATTGTAGGGACTCGTCCTCAGGGGGCAGGGATGACGTGGAGGGTCTGACTGTGGGTTCTCACACCCTTGAAGTTCCTATCCAGATCTTTGCCCAGTTGCTCCCTCTGCCTTCTCATTTGTACACGGTTCCCGGGAGGAGGGAGTTCGGGGTGCAGGCTCTGCAAGTAAGCTTTCTTCATGCATTTTCTCAGGATTACTCTCTAAGCTAGGGGCTATTCTCACTCCCATTTTGCAGAAGAGGAAGTGGAGGTTCAGAGAGTCAGTGGAAGAGCAGGGTTTGAACTCAAGTCTACCTGACCCCAAAGCCTGTGCTCTTCACTGTTGCACCAAAGACCTGCGACAGGGACCACCCCTTCCCGGAAATATGCAACCATGTCTGGAGAGAGGCTCCTGCACACAAAGTGTTCCCTGCTCATTGCCACCGACCCATCGGGAAGATCCTGGGGTTTCCAGGGCCTCTGCCGGCCAGTCCTTCTGGGATTTTCAATGTGTATCTTATTCTTCAGTTGTATTTTTTCCCAGGCAGATCCTGAAGTGTGTCTTAAACACTGAAAAAGTGGCTTTGGAGCAGATCTCTTCTAGGAGAGGGGAAGGCAGAGGGCAGGCAAGCAGGAGCTGAGGGTGCAGGGTCAAATGGTCCCAGGCAACCTCACTGGGGTAGCGCTATTGCCTCTGAGCCTCGAGCGGCTCACAGCTAGCCAGCAGGCTGACTTTTTCACGTCTTATTGGAATGCCATCGTCCCGCTGGGCAGAACATGGCTTCAGCTCCTGCGGGCAGCAGGAATGCTCAAACCCTCCGCTGTGCAGCACATGTACCCCTGGATGGGGGCTCACCGCCTGGCCTTCCCCCATTACCTCCCCATTCCTTTGGTTCAGGTCTTAGAGGCTTTTCTGCCTTAAGCACCCCCATGCTGAAACACCTTTCTGGAGAGGTATTACATCTTACCAGCCCTGAGCATATCCGAAGCCAAGCCCTAACAAAGGGACTATCTGCAGTGAATGAAGATGACAGTCCCTCAAGATGGGGGTCAGAGAGTTCCACAGGGACCCTCCAGGGTTTAAACCTCCTTACCATAGTCCCGGCAGGGGTGCCACGCTGATCCTACAGATAGAGTGACCACTGGGTCTCTGCAACTGGCAACAAAGAAAGACCACCGTGAGACAGGCCGATAGTGGCCATGGATTTTCCAGAGACCCCTCTGGCCTCTGGTCTTGTCCTCTCCCATGTCCCCAACACTCATCGTTGATGGAAAGGCCTTTAGAGATGGTGCATATTTTATAGGTGGGACAGGAGAGGCCCAGGGAGAGGATGGGACTGGTATGAGCTCTACTGGAGAGCTGGGAGTGGCACTGTGCCTCGGACTCTGGGGTCAGAGTGCCCGGGCCATGGCTCTTTCTGGCCATCTTCCCTGGCTTTTACCACAATCATGGAGAACCCCCAAGGGAAGTAGCTAGAGGGCTCTCCATGAGTCAGGCCATCCCTGGCTCCCCCGGGGAGACTCTAGGCTCCTCCTCCTGCTTGAGGGTGGGGTGTCTCGTCTCCTCCCCTGAGAGACCTAGTGGGGGCAGAGGTTGCCTGAGGCAAGCTATGATGATAGTTCTGAAGTCTGGCCAGGACAGCTCTCCTTTGTCCAGAGCCCCCTCCCCGCCACACATAGAGCATAGGGGATTTGGGAAATAGAGTGGGAACATAGTGACATGATTTAAAAAAAAAAAAAAAGAAGAATTCTGCCAAGACTCAGTAATCAGTTGGCTTTATTGGAAAGCTTCTCTCACTAGAGTTGTGGAATGTCCCAGGAATCTCACCACAATGCTTTTCACCATAAAATGGGATAGCCTGGAAACTTAACCGTAATACTAAGAACAGCTTCACTTTAACACCAAGAGAATGATCTAGCCCAGAAACCCAATGGTAATACCTTCACTATGGAATGAGATATCCCAGTAATGAACTGCAATAATGAAGTATTTTAGGGACACCATTACGGTAGTCTTCACTTTTGGGTAGGATATCCCAGGAATCCCACAAAACTGATCATCAGGAGTAGAAAATTTCAGCAATTTTTATTGAAGGGTTAATTATTCTAGAGTGAGTGAATCTCTTGCCCAAACTCTTCACCATGGACAGGAGCTCCACCTTAATGCTGGTGATGATGGAGTGGGCTATCCCAAGAACTCAGCTCTGACACTGATCACTATGAATGGCCTACTTCAGAAAAATCTACAAGAATCACAATGGTGGGATGCCTGGGTGGCTCAGTTGGTTAAGCGGCTGCCTTCGGCTCAGGTCATGATCCCAGTGTCCTGGGATCGAGTCCCACTTCGGGCTCCTGGCTTGGCGGGGAGCCTGCTTCTTCCTCTGCCTCTGCCTGCCATTCTTTCTGCCTGTGCTTGCTCTCTCTCTCTCTTTCTCTGACAAATAAATAAATAAAATCTTTGGGGAAAAAAGAAAAAAAAGAATCACAATGGAATAGGAGACCCGAGAATTCCAGTGTAACACTAATCACTATGGGGAGGGCTAGCTCAGGAACCCCATCGTAACACTGGTCACTGTGACGTTGCTACTCAAAAACCCAGCTTCAGTGCTCACTATGGATCAAAATACAGATTGTGTGTCAGATGGGCTGTCCATGGCTTCAGGACTTTGCACCAGTTTTCAGAACCTTGAGAAAGGATTGCTCAACATTGAAGATGGCATTGAGGTTGGGGGACAATAGGTATGGATATAAGAAGAAAAACTTACTTTCAATCAGCCAGTTAATGAAAGAGGCCGGGAAGTGTTTGTCCTGGGGAAAACCAGAAAGCCTCCATTAATTGAGCATCATCTGCGTGCCAGGGCCCAATCCTCTCATTTGATCCTCACAACAAACTTGCAACATGGGGATTATAGACAGGGAAGAGGACACTTAGAGATGTGAACAGCTTTGCCCAGGTCTTAAAGTGAGCTGGTGGAAGAGTTGTTCCTAAAATCTGGACCCCCACCTCTGACTCTGGACAGCTAAGTGCCAGAAGGCATGCAGGCTGTTGGTTCGAAGGTGCCTGAAGGTCCTACTTTGTGGAACAAAACACCCTTCTCATAATCAGAACTTCCCATGAATTGAGGTGCTGGTAGGATGATGTTCATGTTTAGAAGCAGCTCAGACTGGGAGGGATGCAAGAGAAGCCACCATGGACCTCCCCTCCAGCATGGACCACTCCTCCAGCATGGACCACTCCTCCAGCATGGACCACTCCTCCAGCATGGACCACTCCTTCAGCATGGACCTCTCCTCAAACATGGTCTAACATGAACCTCTCCTCCACCATGGACCTCTCTTCCAGCATGGATCCCCACATATTGTGATGTCAAATAACCAACCTGACTGTTTTGTTTTGTTTTGTTTTAATATCATTTAAGTCAAGGGAAAAGGGGAATAAACCACTAAGTTTTGAGTCCCTACTCTTTGCTGGACAAATAACTAGACATCTTCTCATCTAATCATTTTACTGTATTTCATGCATGTCAAAATACCATTGACTAAGATACACATTATTTAATGTGCCACTGAGAATTTCTTTTAAATTGCCAACTACACTATGACATAGCATTGAATATAAGACACATACCAGTTTCAGATGTTATAGTGTTACAATGTGGGGGAAATGTGTGTCTTGGAACTGATGATCAACAATCACTTCATACGGGTCTGAGAGATGAGAAAGTTGAGGCATGGGGAGGCAAGGGGACCTGTCCAAGGTCACACAGTCAAGCATCAGCCAAGCCTGCCTGCCTCCAAAGCCATGACACGTATACCTCTCTTAACAGGACAGCTGTGGCACATTTGCCTGGCCAAAGGGACCCCGTGGGTGATGAGGCCACTACCGAGCTAGTCTAAGTTGCGAAGGTATGGCTAATCTCAGAAGATTCCTGAGGAGAGAACCCGCTGCTCGTACCTGAAAGTCCAGGTGGTAATGAGGCTCTGGCAATGTGGGTACTTGGGTGAAAGCAGAGTAAAGGCTCCTAAATAACCCGAGGGAATGGACATCTGAAGGAGAGAGAGGGACAGAGGTGACAGTGGGAGGGAGGACAGAAGAGATCCAAGAGTCAAGTTGACTGAAAGACAGACTCATAAAACTCCTTCCTTTGTCCCTGCCATACACAGACTTACCCACAAGGTGGGGATGATTCCCAAACTTCTGGAAAATACACTGCAGCCCCAGTGCCCTGTAGTCTTCTGGCACAAGAGAACATCTGTCCGTCCATCCACCCATCCATCCCTCCGTCCGTCCATCCATCCATCGACCCATCTATAGCTCCTTCTTGCCTGCCTTACCATCATCTTTCTACTGTCTTCCCATCTAGCCACCCATCCAACCACCGGGTGTTCCCTCCCTCTTTTCTCCCCTTCTCTTCCTTTCATCCATCTCTCCTGTATCCATCTCTATTGCTTCCTTTCTTCTTCCATCACTCTTTCAATTAGTCCACATATTATCTCTCCACACATCCATCCATCAGCCATCTTCCACACACGTAGTAACAGACCCTCCTTTCTTTCCATCCATCCTGTCACTCATCCATCCATACATGTTCCCTTTCATGCACTCACCCTTTTATTCAAGCATCTATTACTTCCTTCCCTACTTTCATTATTTTATCCATTCTTTTTCCCTTTCCTTCTTTTCATCCATCCACCCTCCTTCATCTTTCCTGCTTCTCTTATATCCATCTCATTTTTCTATCTTCCCTCTATTCATTCCTCCACCTAAATTCCCTTTCCTCCATTCTCCCTTCCTTGCATTCTTTTTTCATCATATTCTGTCCGTACCTCCTTGTAATTATCTGTCCACTCATTCATTCTTCTCTCCACCCATTCCTCCATAATATTCCTCCCCTACTTTACCATTCACTCATACTTCTATCTTTTGTTCCATTCATCAATTCTCCCTCCCTTTCATCTCCAGTTCGTATTCTGACAGAGTATATATGGAGTGCCTACTCTGCCCAACTATGAGACAAATACAAGAAAGACTACAAGAGAGTTCCTCCCCCTCAAGGAGCTTCCATTCTAGTGCAGGAAACCCAACAATTACTACACTGTACGATAA
Organism: Mellivora capensis; assembly: GCA_004024625.1. Classification (NCBI taxonomy): domain Eukaryota; kingdom Metazoa; phylum Chordata; class Mammalia; order Carnivora; family Mustelidae; genus Mellivora; species Mellivora capensis. Next base: position 60,178 of record PISX010004910.1, on the reverse strand, counting down.
GCCTGATGGATAGGTGTGCAAATATCATGGCAGTCCTGAGCCAGAGTCATTCTACCCGGAGACATCTGGAAAGGCTTTGGGGAGGACAAACCATTGGAGTCACACCTTAAAAGGGTGTGAGATTTTTCCAGGCAGAAGGAGGGCGTTAGAAGTCATTCAGAGCAAAGCTGGGATGTGTCAAAAGGGCCTGGAGTATGTGGGCTGTCTGGACATCAGCTGGCTGGAGCAGCAGGAGGGGGACAGAGGAGAATGAGGCTAGAGCAGTTGCAGGAAAGACCTTGACTGCCAGCTTTGGGGGCTTTGAATTTGATCGTCCTGGTAATGGGAAGCTACCGAAGATTCTGATCGGAGGTATGATGCAGAAAATTCTCTCTGGAAGCCATGAAGGGGAGAAGACAGGAGTGGGTGGGGCTGCTCCTGCAATGCCTCAGCAAGAGAGTAATGTTCAGGCCTGTAACACTTACTTTTCAGGACTTTCAGCTGTTGATTGATGATGTAGAACCAGAATCAGACCACTGGGCACAGCTGAAATGTAGATGAGCAGAGGCCTCTGTGACAGGGGACTTGGGCCACCCTCCCAGCCTGGCCCAGCCCAGCCTCTGACTGGCCACATACAGTGGAGTGATTTTATCAGTCTTTTGTAAACACAACACAAATCTACCTGGCACACATAGTTCTTCCGTAAGTGTCCCTTTATCTCCCCTTTCCCCCAGCATCGGGGACCTGGACAAAGGACAGGGCAGCAAAGTTCTGCGAGGCCGGAGGGTGCAAGGATAAAACTTCCTGTATGGGCCGCCTTTCCCTACCTTGGCTGTTCCTCTGTACCCCAGCTGATCTCCAGGGTCTGCCAGGCCCACGCTGTCAAACTTACCAGGTTGCGTAAGGAGTTCCGCAGGGCCTGCTTCAACATGACTTTTGTCACTGATGAGAGCAGGCTGGGAAGGGGAACAAGAACAGCAATTACAGCTAATGGTTAACAAAATGTTTTTTCCCCTCCAGAGGTGAGTCTAAGCCCTTTGGCATCTACTAACTCAAATGACCATAATAGTTAAAAACACAGATTCTTTGCCTCCCAGGGCACTACTTCCTGGCTGTGTGACCTTGTTCAATTTACATAACATCTCTGTGCCTCTCATGTGTAATATGTAAAATAGAGTTGTGGTGAAGATTCGGTAAGTGAAAGAAACAGATGGGCTGGAGGATAACCTGTCGTCAATAGGGCCTCTAGTGCCTCCTAAACAGGTGATAGCTTTTACCCTCTTTGTGACTTGATTAAAGGTGCATAGAAGGCATTTCTTAGAAACAAGCTTCTGAAATAATGGTTGCTAAGTGGTAGGTCGCAGGCCAAAAGAGGCCCATGGGTGTGTTTCCTTTTGCAAGGACAGTCTTTTAAAATTTTAGAGTGAGTTTTCAGAATTTAAAAATTATGTAACTTTACATAAAAATCCATATGTCCAGTTTCTACTTAAGATACAGAAATCACACCCAACTGGGTCCACCTTCCCAGACGGCCAGTGAGCTAGAGCCAAAGAGGGACTGCCCTTTTTTCAGATGAAGCATATAATGTTTGGTTTGCACAGCCCACCATTCTCTATTGCAGTCGTAAAATTGAAATTGAACTTGTTGTATTTCTCTTAACTGGAGCCCACTTACTCATTTCTGCTAATTTCCTACCCCTAATGGGCATATAAGTTTATGATCTTTATTCTAAGGCATTGAATTCAGAGTCCGGGGGCTAGAAAGGATCACAGACAGCAGGTGGTTGGGTTCTCAGGCTAGGCTGACTGTCTTTTTAAACCCTGTATAGTGCCCATCCATGATTTACAATGTCTTTCTCAACCATGAAGTAATGACCCTAGAGATCATCCATTAGCGGGTGATTGAGTTCCCAGCCCAGCCTCTGTACAGACACCTTTTTAGGGACTGGTTCGTCTGAAATATAGTGGTACAGAATCTGATTAACCCTTAGCCTATTGCTCTTAAACTAAGTGAACATGCATTTTTAGACCTCATCTAATGAACCTAGCTTAGGTTTTTAGGAGAGACCACAAAAGTGTTTTTGAGTCATCAGTTTATTTTTTACCCTTCAGTCCATCCCTCCATCCATATACCCCTCCATCCTGTATCCAAATACCTCCTCCATCCATCCATCCATCCATCCATCCATACTGTATCCATCCATCCATCCATCCATCCATCCATCCATCCATCCATCCATCCTCCCAGCCACCCATCCTCTCACTCATCCATTCATCTGCCCAGCCAACCATCTACTCATTCTTCTCTGTCTTTTGCTCCATTGTATCTCCAGGAACAACACTGTAGTGACTGGCTTAATATTTGTTGAGTAAATAAATGAACAAATGAATAATAAATATAAGGCAGCTTCTGCTCTCACAGAGCTCCTGTAGGGATATGCACTCAGTTACAACATAATGTGAGAAATGATATGACAGAGATGCTGCCCAGGATCTCTCTGTCCAGGATCCTGCGCAGACAAGGGACCATGCAACACTCATGGGCAGTTTCAGGGAAGACATGTGCTTCCAGTAACAAGCTAACCTCTCTTGTTTAGAAATCTAGGTTCCCTGGTGGTTGAAATGAAAGGAGAGATGCTCTGGTGATGTGGCTTGCTGCACCCTGGCTATGGTCCCCAGTGAGCCTGGTAGTTGCCACTATGCACAGCATCGCCCCCACTACTCCCGCACAGCACTCAGCCCTCCCTGCACGGCACGTACCGTGTTCGCATGTGGATCCTGGTGAAGACGGGCTGGCAGTTCTGTAGAGCAAGGGAGACTTGGCCAGATGTGGTCTGGGACAGTGCTAAGGGAGCCTTGATGGTCACATCCAGTGTGGAGCCGCTCAGGAAGCTGAGCACCCTGAACACCCAGCAGAGGGCAGTGTGAGCTGAGTTGCTGGGGAAGCTGCAGATGGGGGCCGAAGGGAGGGTGGCCTGGGACGTCATAGCCAAGACACTCCCTGGGTCCCAGGACTGTCCTAAGGGCAAGTCACTGGGTTTGTTTCCTCCAAGTGGTGCAGGAAACCCTCCTCTTCCAGAGCAAATGTTTGGGGCTGTTCTAAAGATGTCCCTCAAGCTTGGAAATAACCACTGGCATTTGTGGGCTTGAAAGGTGACCTACACACATTTATATTTTTAAATGATATCTGCTCTTGGGCAACTGGGTGGCTCAATCAGTTAAATGTTTGCTTTTGGCTCAGCTCATGATCCCAGGGTCCTGGGATCAAGTCCCACATCCGGCTTCCTTCTAACTGGGGAGTTGGCTTCTCCCTCCCCCTCTGACCTTTCCCCTGATTGTTCTCTCTCTCGTTCTCAAATAAATTAAAAATAAATAATCATGCCTGCTCTTCAGTATATATATATATATATATTTTTTTTTAATATTTTATTTATTTATTTGACAGACAGAGATCACAAGTAGGCAAGAGAGGCAGGCAGGGAGAGAGAGGAGGAAGCAGGCTCCCCGCGGAGCAGAGATCCCGATGCGGGGCTCGATCCCAGGACCCTGGGACCATGACCTGAGCCAAAAGCAGAGGCTTTAACCCACTGAGCCACCCAGGTGCCCCTTCAGTATATATTTTTAACTTAATTTGTTTTTGAATATATATTTGAAAGTTAAAGAAATGCTTGCTTTTGTTTCCTATTCTGTAAAATGGGCCTAATAGCAGTACTTTCTTCCTAAGGTTATGGTGAATAATATATTTTTATATATTTCATAAATAATTCATATATTATATAAATATAATTCATAAACCTCAGCATGGTGCCTGGAATATATTAAGCACTCAATAATGTTAGTTATGTCTCATCACCACAGTCATCTCTTTGGAGGACAATTTGGCAATACTCACCAAAAGCTATAAATTGACGCATATGAGACTTTCTAAGTAAATAATCAGATATCTGAAAGAAGATGAATTGATTTATTTAAAGATTTTATTTATTTGAGAGACAGAGAGTGAGCAAGTAAGAGAAAGAGAGAGCGTGCACGAGCAGAGGGAGGAGCAGAGGGAGAGGGAGAAGCAGACTTTCTGCTGAGCAGGGAGCCCAGTGTGGGACTTGATCTCAGGACTCCAAGATCATGACCTGAGCCGAAGGCAGATGCTTAACCAACTGAGCCACCCAGGTGCCTTATGAACAAAGACTTATAAGGCAAGACAGTAGTCACAGAATTATATATCAGAATGAAAATTGGGGGGTGGTGTCTGGGTGGTTCCATCAGTCAAGAATATGACTCTTGATTTTGGCTCAGGTCGTGATCTTGGGGTCATGAGATTGAACCCCATGATGGACTCTGTACTCAGCAGAGAGTCTGCTTGAAATGTTCTCCCTCTCTCTACCCCTGTCATTCTCTTCTTCTCTCTCTCTCTCTGAAATAAATAAATAAATCTTAAAAAAAAAGAATGAAAATTGGGAACACCTTAAGTGTCTAACAATAGAAGAATGGTGAAAATGTATCATGGTACATCTATGTGATGGGATATTTATTGCCATTCAAAATGGTGCTGAATGAAGTCTGAAAAGGAGCAAACTGAAATGTTAATGGCCATTGTCTTTGGGCTGTGAATTTAGGTTTACACTTCATTTTTTTCTCCACGTTTATTACAACAAACCATGCAAAATGGCAGAAAAAGAATAGACTTAATCTCACACTTATCTTCCTCTTAACAACCATCCCTAAGGGGCTTGTATGTTTAGAATGATACTGTCAAGAGCCTCAGGTGGGTAATTTAAGTAGCCAAAGCACATTTTGCCAGTTGTTTAAAAATTGCCCCTATCTCCAGGGATTCCCTTCTACACCCCCTTCTCTAGCTAGGAATGGTTACTTAACCTTGGGAAAGTGATAGTCAGTCTCGTCTGAAACTGCAGTTGGAGGTCGGAGAAAGGATGGACCTTCCATGATACCTGGGCGATGTCAAAGTCAGTGATTGTGAGCCTGCAGAATGGGAAGCACGAGGGAAAGTGAACCAAGAGGAATTCCCAGTCTTCTCAACTCAACACCCAAATGACAACATGGCCTTTCCTCCATCCTGGGTCCTCCCTTTCTTAACCTGGGTTTCCATTCTAAATCCCACCCCTCCAAGGAAAGCATTAGTCATCAACTGAGATGTTTCTCAGGTCATTAAAATGCTAAAGGAAAATGAAGACCTCAGATTCAAAGCATCCCTGGGAACTATGGTCTTAGCTTATATACAAAAATGCTCTTTTAATCTCTGAGGTATTAAGTGATACCTGAAATATCAGCTGGGAAGGGCTTCCTCTGTACCCTTTTCCAGAGCCATTTGTAATTCAGTTGGGGCATGGACAAGCCTACATAAATCCAAGAGATGAAGCCATATGGCAGAGTGTTGGGTGGTGGGTTGACAGTTTGGATGAGGAAGCCGTGTCTGATGCTGCCTTCTCAATATCTACTTTCTAAGCAGGTGAAACTCTGATGTTTATAGTGCAGGGTGGTATCTTTCAGACACCTGCAACCTTCACTAAGCAATGCTTTGGAGAATTATTTTATTGCTAAAGGACTCAAACTCACCAGCTGTTGAGTTTCCCCAAAGGAATCGTGCTCTTCAGAACATTGTTGGTGCCAGCAAGACTCCCATGGCCATAGAGGCCCCTAAGAGAACCCTTGCAGAGCAGGCCTTCCAGAGCCAAGGACCCAGCTGCCTCCAGGAGGTGATCAATCTTTGCCGGCAGGTAAGGTCCTGCTGCCCAGGAGGATCTTAAGTAGCATTTCCCTCTCCCCCACCGGATTCTGACTGTTGAGAATGATGACTCCCAGCAGGACTTCCTGAGCCAGGAGATCTTTGTTGAGGACATTTGTTTGGCCAAGAGGGTCTCCAGATTCCATTTCAATACCTTTTCCTTGACTGTGATGAACCAGGGGAGGCAGCCCACCGCCATTGGTTGGACTCCTGTGTTGGGGAGCCCTGCCATTCACTGGAGTTCCCATGTGGCCAGGATTTCCAGATTGCACCTCTATAGTGGGACCAGAGGAGCCAGGAATGCCATATCCAAACTGGTCATGACCTAAGGATGACCCAGCCTCAGACTTGCCATAATCATTATGTGTCTTAGCTCCAAAATAGCCATAGCCAAAAGATACTCCAGCCCCAAATTGATTATAACTTCCAGATGGCCCAGCTCCAGGCTGACCATGACTACTAGGTGACTTAACTCCAAACCAACCATAGCCAAAAGATACTCCATCCCCAAACTGACCAGAATCTAGAGATGATGCAGCACCAGAATGAGTATAATGATTAGATATCCTTTTTCCAATCTGAACATTTACTCCTGGTGACCTAGGCCCAGATTGAATATAACCATCAGATGGTCCAGCCTTGAGCTGACCATTCATTGACCAAGCCCCAGACTAACCCACACCAGATGACTCGACTTTAGGCTGATCCAGTCCATTCATTGATCTAGTCTCAGATTGACTAAAATTACTATATGACCCATACCCAGATTGGCCATATCCTCCATGTGATCTTGCCTCAAACTGTCTGTCACCAGCAGATGTTCCGTGCCCAAGATGACCATTCATTGACCTTGCCCCAGATTAACTATTCTCTCCAGATGACTCTGTCCTAATTTGATTGTACCTGTTAAATGACCTATCCTCACTCTGACCGCTCATTAACCCTACTCCAGACTGACCAAAATGACCAGTTTTCCCTGATCCAGGATGATCATTCATTAACTCTCTTAGAGTTTGACTGTAATGACTAGATAACCCAGCCCCAGACTGACTATTTAGCGCCCCTGCCTCAGATAGACCATAACCACTAGATGACCCATTCCCTATTGGACTACTCATTGACCCTGCTCCAGGTTGACCCAAACCACCAGATGATTCAGGTTCAGACTGTCCAAATGATGCTGTCCCAAACTGACCATGACCCAACCTCAGTTTGACTATATCCTTCTGATGATCCAGCCCTTAGCTGATCATAGCCATCAGATGATCTATCCCTAGTTTGACTATAACCACCAGATGACCTATCCCCAATATGACCACTAGCTGACTGATCCCCAGTCTGACTACTCATTAACCCCATGCCAGACTGACCAAAACCACCAGTTTTCCCTGACTCAGGCTGACCATTCACTGGCTTTTCCCCAGATTGACCAAAACCACCAGATGACCCAGGCCCAGGCTGACCATTTAGTGTCCCTGCCCCACATAGACCATAACCATTAGATGACCTATCTCCAGTTGGACCACTCATTGGCCCTGTTCCATATTGATCCAAAACCCCAGATGACCCAGACTTAGGCTGACCATTTATTGACTCTGCCCCATACTGACCATACCTTCCAGATTACCCACTCCCTGGCTGACTAGAGCCATCAGAGCGCCTGTCCTCACTTTGACTGTGATCATCAGATGACCTATCCCCAATTTGACTATAATCACTAGATGATCTAGCATCAGACTGACCGCTCATTAACCCCATCCCAAATTGACCAAAACCACCAGGTTTCCCTGACCCAAGCTGAACATTTATTGGCTCTTCCCTAGATTGACCAAAACCGCCAGATGACCCAGGCCCAGACTGACCATAACTGCCAGGCACAGATGCCCTAGACATGATAGCACTTCCTAGAGAAGCACCTGTGGGAAGACCACTGCCTGAGACACTCAGACTTCTCACACCTGGAATGTCAAGGTGGGCTGGTGACTTATGGTCAGAGTAGCCAGGGCTCTTCACAACCTCTTGACCAAACTGTCCGGGGGGAATCACTCCTTTGTGGTCTAAAGATCCTTGGCTAATCACATCACTTTTGCCAGCAGAACCTTGACCCCTCATCTCACTTTGACCAGGGTAACCCATGGTGACCTGATTGGCCACATGGGTTCTCATGGGTGGAATAAGACTGGGCCCAGCCATTCTTACTGAAGGTGTGGTCACCAGGCTGGTTTTCAGGGGCAGGGCTGGGAGCACACTGGATTTCTTAGGCTGGACACTGTACTCAGTGACATCTTCAGTATTGGGGTCCTTCAGAGAAATGTACTGGTCATTCTTAGGGGAGTTCTGTTCATAGAAGTGGGCATTTTCTCTGCTACTTGAAGAACTGCTGGTGGTCCGAACCTGCTGGTTGTTCCCACTGAGAAGGCCTGTGCCAAGCACACCACCATTGCCAAGCACTTGGCCAGTCTTAAGAAGGCCTGTGCCCAACAGACCACCACTGCCCAGGAGACCTCCACTCCTACTACCTGCTGGGACAAAGGCACATAGGTGAGTCCTAGGTCACGCCCTCCCATTAGAGCCACAGGAATGAGGAGCTCAGCTCCACACCAGCTCTGTGACCATGGCCAGGAACCAGGATAAGGATTACCCTTAGAGATTTAGAACTGAGACTCAATTTCTTACTAGATTTTTTTTAGCATTTGTCCCAGGGGGCAATGACAAGTCATACAGAAGATAGTCACATTGGGGCCATCTATGGTGGAACAGAGAGAATGAAAATACAGTTATGCTCTGAGAAATAAGCACTGTGGCTTCATGGGAGGTAGTGGGTAACCACTTAGTTGTTGACAGCTTCCCAGATCTTGGTGTTAGTGCCCTGGGAGGCCCAGGGAATTCTGAACTTCAAAGTCACTGGGATAACACCTCTCCTCTTTTTATAAATCGATTTTTTACTTAGCTACTTTGTAGGGAAAGTTTCTGTTCCTTGCAACCAAACAATATCTAAGACAGAAATTGGTATCAGGAGTGGGGTTCCAGATAAGAAAACTTCAGAGAAAAATATGGTCCAAACTTTGGACTTAAGGCATATGAGTGGTTTCCAAAGTCTTTTATCAAAAGATTGCAAACTATAAGTCTGCAATATGTGGTTCCAAAGAAGCTGGATAAGTACTCACCTGCCATTTCATTGGACTTAGGTCATCAGAGACTAAGGCTGGAAAGATTTGCCCGAGAACTCAGTGTAAGTGGGGAAGACCACAATCAGAGGGCAGAGAGGCGACAAGTGGTTTGTATTAAACATATGATCTAGACACCAAGTGAGATCTGAAAAGTATTAGGAACTTCTGGGAAAGGCAAAGTGCCTCCTATTTCCCCTGCATATCTAAGCATTAATAATGAGTTAGCCTTGGTGACAGGTGTTAGCTTGTCCAGCAGAAAGGAGTTTGTTTCTGGAATCTTCCTGGGGCTTCCAGGAAGGATGGAACAACTCACCTGTTTGGGAGCTGGAACCTCTGAGCTGAGCATGGCTTGTGCTAAGCAGGTACCAGGGGAGGAGGAGAGCCCATAAAAACAACCCCATGTTGACTCCAAGTACCTGCGGAGACAAGAGTCGGTCAGCAGGGGGTCAGCAGGGAAACACTGTTCTGGGGCCCAGGAGCCCTGGTGTCTTTTTCGATCCTCGCCATCACTTTCTTTTCTTTTATATACATATATATATATTTTTTATTTTTTTTAAAGATTTTATTTATTTATTTGACAGAAAAAGATCACAGTAGACAGAGAGGCAGGCAGAGAGAGAGAGAGGGAAGCAGGCTCCCTGCTGAGCAGAGAGCCTGATGTGGGACTCTATCCCAGGACCCTGAGATCATGACCTGAGCTGAAGGCAGCGGCTTAACCCACTGAGCCACCCAGGCGCCCCGCCATCACTTTCTATGTGGCTTAATCCAAGCCACTCTATTTCTTGGAAGCTCAGTTTTTTTATCTGTAAAACTGGCCTATCTTTACTTGCTCCACCTCTTGATAGGAAAACACAACAGCACAGATGCATTTCAGAAACGTGTGGCAGCTTCCCCTGCACCTGGAGTCCTCATGATGGCTAGCACTTAGTAAGCGTGTTATGTGCCTGACATTGTACTTTGACAGCACTTTGTCTGCATTACCCCATTCCATCTTCCTAAGAACCTTATGAAACAAGTGCTTTTATCCTGCCTGTTTTATGGGCAGAGAAAGGAGGACAGCTGGAAAGTGGCAGTTAGAACTCAGAGCCAGGCAGGCTGGCCTCGGAGTGCACACTATGGTATGGAGCTTCCGTTGGTAGACATGCTTGAAGTGGGAGTCACCATTTACTGAGGGCCTACACTGTGCCAGTCCCCCTGCCAAGGGCTCTCCATTTACCATTTCACTTCATCCAAACTTCTTAACAACCCTGAGAGGCACACACTATTAACTCCAAGGTACAGACTAAGAAATAGAAGTAAATGATTTTGCCCAAGGTCACTTGGTGGTAATGACAGAGCTAGAACTATGAGAGATGGTTATTGTTTGAATTCACTCTAATATTTGGGCTAGTGGATGAGGGCGTTATGCTAGACTGCATTTTCCAAAGATGACCACGACTGTATATTTATCCTATCCCACATGTTCTTTATACAGTATCATTGATATTTCCCCCATGGAGTGGGGGGTCTGTATTCCTTCTCTTCAAGTTGGGGGGAAGCTGGTGATTGCTCCAAAGAATGCAGCATGACTGTAGTGATGCTATGTGACTTCTGAAGCTAGGTCATTAAAAGAACACAGCTTCTAGACTGGACTTCAGTCGCTGTGTTGGGAGGCAGCCCAGGCCACACACTGTTCACAGGTAGGCACTCCAGCTGATAGCCCCAGGTAAGGACACGGCTAACTGCCAGCATCATCCACCAGATATGTAAATGAGCAAGTCTTCAGGCGACTACAAGCCCAGCCAATACCTAATTCCAACCTTATAAGTCGGCCAGGCTGGAGCTGTCCAGCTGAACTGCTCCTGAATTCCTGATAGAGACCACCAAGTGTTGGGGGCAGTTTGCTGTGCAGCCAGCAATGTATAACCAGATCAGATGCAAAGGAAATGGTAACAAGAGCTAAGCGCAATGACATCCCTTATCACAGTCATTACAGCAACCTACTCTCCCTTGGGTGTCACCTCCTAAAGGAAGGCTTTGATCTGCTATCCCCAGATCTCAGCACAGGACCTATGTGTATGCAGTAGGCATTAATAGTGGGAATATTCTTCTTTACCAGTTTCCTTCAGCTCAGTCCCATCATGAGTGGGAGGGAGACCGTGGCAGGAGGGGTGGTGAGCTGTGCTATCTTCCTCAGCTCCAGAGAAAAGCAGCAAGGACTCCCCTTGGGCAAGGATGGGAGTGGATCAGAGTAGGGGCTTGTAGGTGGTTATGGGGGACAAGAAGATCTGCCTCCCAATTCCAGCTCCACCTTCTAATTACTGGGTGACTTTGGCTGAGGTCACTTTGCCTCTTTGAGCTTTAGCCTCCCCAGCTGTAAAATGGGGTTTAGAGCAGGTCCCTCATTAGAAGGAGGTTGGAGGACAGAGTGAGATAAGGTGCACAAAGCCCCTGGCATGGCACTGGGCCCATGAGAAACCCTCAGTGGATGGCATTGACCATGGAAAAGTCATTTCCTAATAATCCAGTGGAGCTGGTGGCCTCTTGAGAATCACCTGGAATTTATTTTTCATACTGTAGAAACTGGAAAGGAATATCCTCTCCCCCAACCCTAGGCCTGGGCTTTTTCTGTGCATGTTGGGGGTGAGGAGGAGACAGAGTGAGCAAAGTGGGGAGGGGAGAAGGCAGAGAAGGGTCCTTTTTTTTTAAAGATTTTATTTATTTATTTGACAGAGAGAGACAGAGTGAGATAGGGAACAAAAAGCAAGGGGAGTGGGAGAGGGAGAAGCAGGCTCCCCACTGAGCAGAGAGCCTGATTCGGGGCTGGATCCTAGGACCCTGGGATCATGACCTGAGCTGAAGGCAGATGCTTAATGACTGAGCCACCCAGGTGCCCCAGGAAGGGTCCTTAACAGCCTTTCTTGTAGATGAGGATTGACAGTAGTTGCCTTCCAGAGGTCTAGGCCAGGAGGTAAAGAATTCAAATGCCTCCTCTAAGAATGTGTTAGCGTGAGTACGGCCATCTTAGAGGCCAGGAAGCCATTTTACTGAGTACATGACTTGCAGAAAAGAGGAACTGGGTAAAACCTGAAAAACAAGTTAATCATGAACACCAGAATTGAATGTAGCTGTGTGTGACGCCAGAATTGAATGCAGCTGTGGGTGGCACCAGAATTGAATCTAGCTGTGGAAAATTGCTATATAAACCCTTGGTTTTGCGTGCTCGGGGTCCTTGTAGAAACCCGCTGCGTCGGGCAGATACTTGGACCCCAGCTAGCTGGAAATACATCTTGCTGTGTGACTTGCATTATCGTGGGTGTCCCCTGTCCATTTGAGGGGTGGACTCCGTACTCTAGCATTTGGAGGCCCTAGCGAGATATTCTTTAAGACCCTCCTCAGGGAGACAGACAACTCCCCGATACCGAAGTTTAACTAAAGGAACCGCAGAAGGAGGATTGGCCACCTCTGTCTGGAGAACTTAAAGTTCTCGCCTGGAGGGACTGAAGGTCCCTATCTGGTTCTGGTAGAGAATTCTCATCTGGGTGGGCGAAAGGGTTGCGACCCTGGAGGCTCCACTGCTGGAAGTTGTGGGAGACGTCCCCGATGAAAAGGTGCCGGAACGACGTCCACAGTGGACGCTGTTGGACGGCCAGGTAAGGGTCCTGAGCGTTGTGTGAGTGGAACGGCGCCTGTGGATGTGGTGTGCTTGACTGGCCGGTGGGTGTTAAGAAAACTCATTTCGAATTTGTGTGTTTGCTGGCTTTGTGTCTCTTGTCTTTGTCTGGCTTCTTTGTGTGATAATAATGGGGCAGGCTCAAGCAACGCCTAAGACCCTACTCCTGAGCCACTTCCCTGAGATCCACACCAAGGCTCGCAATCATGGCGTGGAAATAAAAAAAGGGTAAGTTTGATACCCTCTGCTCTGCAGAGTGGCCTGCTTTTAAGGTGGGTTGGCCACCTCAGGGGAACTTTTCCCTGGCCCTTATTAAGAAAGTCCAAGAAGTGATCAAACGGCCCGGACTACAGGGCCACCTGGACTAATATCCTTACATTTTAATGTGGCAGGCTTTGGTAGAAAGTCCTCCCTCCTGGCTGAAACCATTTGTCCCCAAAAAGCCAGAAGATCTCCCCCAGGTGCTGACCATCTCTCCCCCAGACCCACCTGCGCCCAATCTTATGGCCTGTCAGAAACTCTCGGAGGGAGCCCCACCCAAGGAACCCATCTTACAGGAAGGGTCGGGCCTGTACCCCTCCCTGATAGACTTAAGGAAACCCCCCTCCATACGTGCCTGTGGCGTCACTCCAACCTGAGGCAGCCACCCCTCCCGAGCTCCCTCACTATCTTCCTTTTTCAAGCAGCGATTTGTATAACTGGAAGGCTCAAAACCCCCCTTTTTCTCAAGACCCAGGGGGTTTAACTGACCTATTTGAGTATGCATACACGTAGCCCCACCTGGGATGACTGCCAGCAGCTCCTTAAAACCTTGTTTACCACCGAAGAGCATGAGCGTATCCTCACCGAGGCTAGAAAGAATGTTCCCAACAAAAACGGAAGGCCGACGACCCTGCCGAACCTGATCAAGGAGGAGCGCTTCCCCTTGAATAGACCGGATTGGGACTTTGGGAATGCGGAAGGTAGGAAGCATCTCCAAGTCTACCGCCAGACTCTTATGGCAGGTCTCTGAGCGGTGGCGCACCGCCCCACCAATTTAGCTGAGGTAAAGGCTGTTGTGCAAGGGGAAACTGAAAGCCAGGCCATGTTTTTAGAGCACCTCTATGATGCCTACCAACAGTACACCCCTCTAGACCCCCTGGCAGAAGAAAATCAGTCAGCTGTGATTATGTCCTTTATAAACCAGGCTGCCCCGGATATTAGGAAGAAATTATACAAGCAGGAAGGGTTGGAGGACATGACCGTTCGAAAGTGGCAGAAAGGGTTTTTAACACTCGGGAGACCCCAGAAGAAAGAGGATAGAATCAGGAAAGAAAATCAGGAACTACAAAAAGATTCGACAGGAGGATAGAGCGCATCAGCGTAAGGAAAACCGGAAAAACCAGAAAGAAATAGCTAATCAGGATTTGGACTCATTCCACTGGAGCCATGATTCAGTTACGCTCCTGCAATACGTAGATGACTAGCTTCTGGCAGCCCCCACCAAGGCTGAATGCCGACAGGCCACCAGAGACCTCCTCCAGGAACTGGGGCAATTGGGCTATCAAGCAAGTGCAAAAAAGGCTCAAAAATGCAGGCAGTCACTTACCTGGGATATGAACTAAAGGGGGGGTGACCAGATGGCTAATAGAAGCCATGAAAGAGACTATTCTTAGTCTTCCAGTCCTGACCTCAGCCTGAGAGGTCCGTGAGTTTCTAGGGATGGCGGGCTACTGCCGACTATGGATTTGGGGTTATGCTGAGATAGCAAGACCCCTGTATGGGGCAACCAAGGATAAGGCCCCCTGGGCCTGGGGACCGGAACAGCAGAAGGCCTTTGACGAATTCAAAACCGCCCTCTTGAAAGCACCAGCGCTGGCATTGCCAGACCCCCTGAAACCCTTCATTCTCTTTGTGGATGAGAAAAGGGGAATAGCAAAAGGGGTGCTGATGCAGCGTCTGGGAGCATGGAAGCGGCCGGTTGCCTATTTATCCAAAAGACTGGACCCAGTTGCAGCAGGATGGCCCCCATGTCTAAGGATCATCGCAGCAGTAGCCCTAATGGTAAAAGATGCAGACAAACTCCCTCTCGGGCAGCATCTGAAGGTAGTAACTCCTCATGCGATTGAGGGGGTCCTAAAACACCCCCCTGGTAAGTGGATGACTAACGCCCGTCTGGCCCATTACCAAGGACTCTTGTTAGATGCACCCCGGGTCATCTCTGCCGAACCAGCGCTCTGAACCCAGCCACCCTGCTGCCGACCCGGGCTCTAGAAGTCCCCCTACATGACTGCCAGGAGATCATGGCAGAAATCACCCAGGTGCGACCCGACCTCCGGGACACCGCCCTCCCCAACGGTGAGTTAATATGGTACACTTCATCGTGGATGGGATACGAAGGGCAGATGCGGCGGTAGTGGACCAAGGCGGAGATGGCGTTTGGAGTGCCGTGCTTCCCCCGGGGACTTCAGCCCAAAAGGCCGAGCTAATTGCGTTGGCGGAGGCGCTAGAACGCCGAAGGGAAACGAGCGACTGTCTACACCGATAGCCGCTACGCTTTCAGTACTGTCCATGTCCATGGCGCCACCTACCGGGAGAGGGGCTTTGTTACAGCGGAAAGAAAACTGCGACCTCCCTGAGGTACAGAGGTTGCTGGCAGCCGTGCAAAAACCCCGGGGCAGTTGTGGTTGTTCACGTCCCTGGACACCAGTCTGCCCGAACCGCAGAGGCTGAGGGAAACCGACGAGCGGATGAGGCCGCCAAAACGGCGGCCGTAGCTTCACCAGTTCCGGCACTTGCCCTACCCGCACCCGAGCTCCCGTGCCTACCTCCGCGCCCTGACTACACTCCAGAGGACCTGCAATGGATCCAGAACCACCAATGAATGCCTAGAGCCTGATCAGCATGGGTGGCATCGGGACCCAGAGGGGAGACTAACACTACCGGCAAAACTAGGACTATTCCTTTTTTCCAACCTACACCAAGCCCCCCATTTAGGAAAAAGGAAGTTGCTGACAGTTCTGGAGTCCACCTGCCTTAAGTTCCCCTGACAAGCCACCCAGATCCAGGAAATCATGAACCAATGTGTCGGGTGCCAGGCTATGAAACCTATAGAAAGGGACCCTCACACACAGGTATGAGGGTACGGGGGAGCACGCCAGGATGGAGCTGGGAGGTAGATTTTACTGAAGTAAAACCTGGGAGGTATGGATATAAGTACTTGTTGGTGTTTATTGATACCTTTTCAGGCTGGGTAGAAGCCTTTCCCACGAAACTAGAAACTGCCCAGGTTGTGACTAAAGCATTATTAGAAGAAATCATACCCCAATATGGGGTCCCCGAGGTGTTGGGATCTGATAATGGTCCGGCTTTCATCAGTAAAGTCCTACAGGGACTGGCCCAAGCAGTGGGGACCGATTGGAAATTACATTGTGAATATAATCCCCAGAGCTCAGGGCAGGTAGAAAGATGAATCGGACCCTAAAGGAGACCTTATCTAAATTAGCCAACGAGACTGGCGGGGACTGGGTGACCCTCCTACCCTATGCCATCTTCCGGGTTTGAAATTCCCCTTATGTACATGGATTAACTCCCTTCGAAATCCTATATGGGAGACCACCTCCCGTTATTGTCTGTGCCTTGCAAGACCAAAACCCTAACGTGACCCCAAACTATCTGGCCAGTTTAAAATCCCTACAGGAAGTCCAACATGAGATTTGGCCTTTGGTGCGTTCCTTATGAGGCAAGAGATGCACCAGACCCAGAACATGGCATCGTCCCAGGGGATTGGGTATGGGTAAAGAGACATAAGGCCGGAACATTAGAGCAAAGATGGAAAGGTCCTTATATGGTTCTGGTTACCCCAACTGCCCTAAAGAGTTCACCGCTCACACTGTGCCAAGCCACCCAGTTGGAGCAGAGACAAGCCAGAGAGTGGACTGTGCGCCAGCACCCCAATAACCCCCTGAAACTAAATCTCTAGACCTCAGGAACACACTGAACCTTCCGTCAAGCCCAATGATGAAATGGCTATTGGTCCTGACCCTGTTCAACAGCTAGAGAAAGACCCAAGCAGAGACCAACCCTCATCGACCTTATAAGCGGACATGGATCTTGACGGATGGACAAACTGGTAAAACCCTCAACGAGACCACCAGCATAGCCCCACTAAACACATGGGGGCGGGGCCAGATTTATATTTCGACCTCAGGGAACTTTTTGGACTCATGCGGGGGAGGGAACACAATTATAGCGTCAGGCAAAAGTGGGCTCTTATTGACACTGCTAAAGGACGAGCACAAGGATTCTGGGCCTGCCCTGGCAATTTAATAACTGAAAAACTTGTGGTGGCTTAGAAAGTGTTTACTGTAAGAGCTGGAGTTGCGTGATCTCTAATGATGGGCCCCGGAAGTGGAATGTCAGGAATCGGGATTTAGTTAACCAGGAGTGAGCAAAAAAAAAAAGTCCTGGATGTCCGGAGTGACTGTCCAACTCCTGGTCTTAAACCCCCTCCTGAAAACCCTAATGACAGCCCTGTGAATGAGTAGGATTCCTCACTATAAACAACTAAAGGGGGGAAATGTAAGAATGGGTTAGCGTGAGTACGGCCATCTTAGAGGCCGGGAAGCCATTTTACTGAGTACATGACTTGCAGAAAAGAGGAACTAGGTAAAACCTGAAAAACAAGTTAATCATGAACACCAGAATTGAATCTAGCTGTAGAAAATTGCTATATAAACCCTTGGTTTTGAGTGCTTGGGGTCCTTGTAGAAACCTGCTGCGTCAGGCAGATACTTGGACCCCAGCTAGCTGGAAATAAACCTCGCTGTATGACTTGCATTATCGTGGGTGTCCTCTGTCCGTTTGAGGGGTGGTAGAGTACGTACGGAGTCGAACACTCCAGGAGCCAGGCTAGCGCACAAATGCAGGAAGGAGGCTGCCACACACTGGAGGGAAAGTGCCTTTTAAAATGTGTAGCTCTTGGGCGCCTGGGTGGCTCAGTGTTGTTAAAGCCTCTGCCTTCGGCTCAGGTCATGATCCCAGGGTCCTGGGATTGAGCCTCCCATAGCATAGGGCTCTCTGCTCAGGAGGGAGCCTGCTTCCTCCTCTCTCATTGCCTGCCTCTCTGCCTATTTGTGACCTCGCTCTGTCAAATAAATAAAAATCTTAAAAAAAAAAGCTCTTACAAGACACCAGCCAACTAGTGCCACATGGGAAATGTGGACCCCTTCTGGCTAGAACCTAGAATTTTCAAGAAAAGCAGGGATTGGATTTTTTTTTTTTTTTTTTAATTCTTAGGCAAGTGCCTGTAAAAGGTCAGGTCCTTTTTGACCAGGTCCTTGTTTGGTTAGCCGCTGTATTTCCAGCTTCCGCAGTAGGGCCTGGCTCATCAGACACACCAAACAATTTGTCAAGAGGGTGAATTGAAGCTCTCGATGTTAAGATACTGGTAACTAAGTCAGATTTTTTTTTTAAGATTTTATTTGTTTGACAGAGATCACAGACAGAGAGGCAGGCAGAGAGAGAGAGGGAAGCAGGCTCCCCGCTGAGCAGAGAGCCTGATGCGGGACTCGATCCCAGGACCCTGAGATCATGACCCGAGCCGAAGGCAGCAGCTCAACCCACTGAGCCACCCAGGCACCCACTAAGTCAGATTTTTAAAATTATGCAAATATACTTTGTGGAACGAACACACACATGAGCACACACACACGCGCATGCACCCCTGTGGATCCATCCCTGAGAATGCTTGTTTGAGAACTCAAGCCCAAAAGTACAGCTAACTGAGCTGAATGGAGGGGAAACAGACCTAAGGAGCTTGGGACTGGAGGTAACCGGGGTAGGGCAGATGTCACTTGCCCTGGGGACGGGGTGGTAGATACAGAATGTTGAGTCAGGGCTCTCACCTGGGGGATGCTCATGAAGGCCTGAACATGAGTGAGAAATGCTGGAAAGAATGGCCTGTGGCATTCCTCCAGGCCTCAGGTTGACCAGAAGGCTGAGAGTTCGAGCCACCAGCAGGACCTTCCAGGGCCACTCTGCAGCTGGGTGAGGGGCAGCAGGCCCAGAAAACATTGATAGGGAAGACTAGTTTGGGGCCCGAGTGCACCCGAGGGAGGGGAGGGCAGGAGAAAGGAGGAGCCAGGGTTCCTGAATTAGATTTCGTTTGCTTGAGAAGAACAGGGATGTGAGAGAGAGCAGACAGAGCAAGACGAGTGAGTGGGTCCCACAGGACTTCTTCGAACAGAAGAAGCCAGTGTGATTCCGCTTACATGGAGCTCAAACAGCCAAGACAAGATTCACACGTGGTGATAGAGATCAGAGGAGGAGAGGGGACCGGTCTGACCAGGATGGAGCCTAAGGGAGCCTTTTGGGTAACGGAAATGCTGTGTCTCTGGATGGGCGTGCTGATCACGTTGGTGTCCAAGCCCAGTCATCAAGCTGCATGCGACCTAAGCCTCAACTTAAAACCTGGGACAGAAAGACATAGGACAGTGGGCAGGTGGGAGGAGAGCGCCTTGCCCCTCCAGGGCTGAGAAGCTTGTCCTATTATGCCTTCACAGTTTTTACTGCCATGTTTCAGTTTTCTCCCATGACTGTCTCTGAAATCAAGAGGCATCTTACAATCAATGGGCTTAATTCACAGCGTGTCTCCTTTCTTGGTACATACAAAGGTGTGGTGTCCCGCAGTCAGTGAGGCCCTGGGATCTCCCTCTGAGCGTTCTGCAGATGGCAGAGGTGGGAATTATGTCCCATACATTGGACAGAGACATGGAACAACTCCAGCTATGATTTTTGCAAACACCCAGCGAACAGTCCTCACCCTCGGAGCCCTGCAGGGGCTCAGTCCCATGACGCCAGCCTGCACCCCCTTCCCACCTGGGCCCGTGAGTCCCCAATGCGGAGCTCTGTTCTCTTTGGGCTAAACATGGTCCTCCAGAACAATGACAATGACAGCAACTGCCACGTGCCAACAGCTTCCAGATGCCAGGCCCTGCACTCAGCACTCATCTCGCATCATTTCTGTGTTCCCCCTCCTGAGTGGGGAGTGTTTGGAATCCTTAATATTGACCATCAATGAGTAAAGTCAACACAGCATGTCCATAAGCTGACACGTTTTTGGTCTTTGGACAAGTGGGCTTTGGATTCCCCGTAGGTGTGGTGTTGGCTATCTGACAGATGTCATATACCAAAGGTGGAGGGCTCCCATTTGGCAGATCTGGAAACTGAGGCCTCAGGGTCACCTTGCAGGTCAGTGTCCAAACTAGAACCAGAACCCAGGGCTCCAGCTCCTTCTCACCACCACCTGGCTGCTCTCCAGGCCTCTGAGAACAGGGAAATGTAGGGCCCTTACCTGGGTATGGCTCCTGTCACCTAGGACCTTCAGGTCTCTGCCACCTGCCCCTGGAGTGAGAGCCTGGGGTGGAGAGGAGCTTAAGTAGCAGGCCGGTGAAGGGAGCTGGCAGATGCCCTGGGGGCCTGAGCAGGGCTCTGGCTGATACCAGAACAGGGGTGGTGGGGCAGAGGGTTGGGAAGTTGTTGGAGAGCAGGGCAAAGGCTCTCAGCCTAGGTGGCCTGAAGAGGATGAGGCCATGAGGCCCTCTGGGCTGGCCACCTGGGCAGGGAGTTGTCACTTCCTGAAACCATCCTGAATCCTGGCGTGCGTATCTGAGTGTGTACGTATCTGCGTGTGTGCGTGCGTGTCTGGAGGGGCTCTCTGCACTTCCACGACCCGTGTGTACCTGCAACGTCCTGGGAGGAGGCCACAGCCGATTGCCTGATGCCCTGAGGCATCCTAAGCGCTCCAGAAGTTAGCTCCTATTTTAAGGCAACTTCCTGTGGAGTCTTAGTTTGCTGGAGGAGAATCCCTGCCTTGGGGAAGACTGTCAGCCACCTGGGGGTGTCACAAATCTCAGAATTTACGAGGAAACTCGCATTTCTGAGAAGACACTTGAATTCTTGGGGAATGCTAACCTTTCCTTATGAAATCTCCCTATTTCTGAGATACTTGGTTTCGAAAAAAAATTTTTTTTTTTGTAAAGATTTTTATTTATTCTAGAGAGAGAGCACACGTGGGGAGGAGCTGAGGGAGAGAGACAGACTACATGCTGAACACAGAGCCCAACATGGGGCTCAATCTCAGGACCCCGAGATCATGACCCGACCCAAAACCGAGAGTCAGACGCTGTCTAATGACAGCTCAGCGTTTCCTCAGAACCACGAGTGCTCTCTCAGGGTATGATATCTCCGAGAGAGCTGTGCTAATCCTGTGGGAATTCCAAGGAATCGTCAACATTCCTAAGTATCTCGGTATTCCTGGGAGAATTCCGTTTCTGACCGAGGGAAGTATAACAGTTTCTCTGGAAATGCCAAGACTCATGCCAGAATTCTCCCTTCCCCCAAGGGTCACCAAAGGAGCGTTGGAGCCCCCAGGCTGGACCCGGAGTCCCCACAGCAGTTTTAGGGGCAAGTCCCAGCTCTGCCATTGGCCGGTTGTGGAAGCTGGGGCATCCCTGGGTCTCAGAGTCCCCCTAGGCACTGGCCTTAGCTGTGCTTCCCAGACGGTCAGGAAGGGGGACTTGCACACTCGAAAAGGTGGTGCCATTGAAGGGCCGTTTGGGCCACGAGGATGCGTGGGTCTTGCTCTTGCCATTCCCTCCTCCTCTGTGTGTTTCTCCTGGGCCTCTCCTGGGGTGAGAGGAATGTCAGAGGAGAGGAAGCCACGGCCCAGAGAGGCAAAGGGGCTCGGCAAGGACACACAGCAAGTCAGTGTTGCACAAGAAGGGACCCAGATCCCCTGATCGCCACAGGCCTCTCTTAATCCACTTCCTCATCCCTCCGAGGCACCAGGCTGACCCCAGTGCCCTTAGGGTGCCACTGGTGTGGGAATCTGGAGTCAGTCACAAGGTCGCCAGGCCAAAGGACGTCTGGGTTGGGCAGGCTGCCGGGCAAGAGCTGGCTGGCCTCCTTCCCTGCCTGCAGGCTCTTTGCCCATTTCACAGCTCACTCAGCAGGAGGAAGATAATGGTGGGACAATGCCAGGCCTGAGGGACAGCACAGCATGGGCAGGCTCAATCAGGACTGAGGGCTCTCAGAGCCAAAGGGCCAGGGTGGTCCTTGGGAAAGTCCTTTCTTTTGAAGCCTCAGTTTGTACCATCTGTAAAATGGGCATATAAGGGCCTGGAGACCTCCATCTGGGAGGGTTGGCAGGGGATTTATCTGCTGAAGATGGGGCAGACCAGCAGGACCAGCCTCCTCTACCCTTGCAGGTGGCCCTTCTGCAGAGTCCGGATGTGGAAACTGGTGGGCTGTCCCTTTCTCTGGGGATTAATGTGGGGTGTCACCCTAGAACCTTGGAAGACCCACTATGATTTTTAGTCAGAGCAACCTCCCCTGAGCAGACTCCAAATAATTTTATATGTACTAATAGAGTTTTTTAAAAAAAAAAAACAACGATGAGGCTCTCCCATCTTCCTTGTTGAAGCAGAACATAAAAACATAAAACACAAATCATAAGCCTAGAGCTGGAGGAATTAGTATAAAGGGAAGCTTCTCATGAGTTTTGGGCTGACTTGTGTCTACCTCCCAAATCGGTATGTTCAAGTCCCAACTCCCAGGACTACATTTGGAGAGACAACTTTTAAAGAGGTAACTTAGTTAAAATGGGGTCATGAGGGTCAGCCCTAATCCAATATGACTGGTGTCATTATAAGGAGATTGGTACTGAGAGGGGAAAAAGAGAAGGCAAAATAAAGGGTTGAGAGGAAGGGGGAGATACTTTTGATACAGAGGTCAGAAAAGGCCTCACTGAGAGGGTGACTGAGAGTAAAGACAGCAGGAGGTGAGAAAGGAGGCCAAAATTATAGCTAGGGGATGCGTAATCTGGGCAGAGGCAACAGAATGTGCAAAGGCCCTGGGGTGCTAGTGTGTTGGAGGAATAGTTAGGAAGTCAGCAAAGCTGTTGTGAAGCTAACAAGCAGGAAAAGCATAGGGGATGGGGTTTTAGGAAAAGAGGGAAGTGCATTTCTCTACAAAAATATGTATCTTGATTAAAAGTTTTTCAGATTTTTTTTTACCATAAAGCACCAAGTATTTAAAATAATCTTTTACATTGTTATCATTCCAACTACCATTCATGTATAGTCTTATTAAACTAATAATAATTACACACAAAGTAATATTGATTTGGACATGGATGTTTTAAAGCAATAAACAGAGCTTTTTCTCCATTTGTTCTTTCATCTGTGAATTAATTTAGTCACTGCGAAGGAGGCAGGATTCAGCAACCCAAAGGAGCCCTAATTTTCAATTTTGGAGAACTAAGTGCTACAAAAAATTGCTGTTTATTTGTTTGGCAAATGGGTGGACATGGCAGTTTTTATTAGGGCAGTCTTGCTCAATTCTTGGAACTGCTTCCAACATTTATGCCAAAAATCATGAGATGGTATGTGATCAAAGATTGTTTCTCAATAACTCTAAGTAGATTAAGTCTGGTAGCAGTAATAACACTCTTTTGTTGAAAGCAAGCTGAAAACCACCTGGCTTGCTTCCCAGACATTGGTGGGCCATCACAGCCTGTTTGTTCCTCTTGGTTCAGAGCCCGGGTGGCGAGGCTCGAGGCTCACCGCTGGCTGATGCCCTTGAGTAGGGACTGGGGACTGTAAGGGCCTATTTAGCCAGAGCGACTCCATCTTGGTTAAAAGCCATTTTGTTGTTTGTGCAGTAAAACAAACTGACGCTGTCCCCCCCGCCAGAGAAACTTACTTAGAAACAAGCCTGGGAATCCAGTAAAATATGGCTAGTTCCTAATAACAGAGCCCAGAATATAAGGACGAGTCAGGCCAGGTGGAGACATCCAATCAGTAAAAGTACACATACTGTCTCCCTAACCACCAAAGAATGTAAACCCTGCCTTTTGGGCGCCAAGCTTGAGTGCCAATTCTGACCAGAGTAATAGGTTAGATCAAACAGCTACTATAGGGTAAATTGTAATTCAATTGGCCACCTGCGTGTGACCTAACATGACTACAATCTCATTGGCCACCTATGTGTGGCCACACTTTTGCTCTATAAAAGGTGGTCTGTAAGATGGGGAGGGGTCGCCCTCTTCGGAGACGGCCCTGGCCAGTCAGTCTGACTTCTAATGCTTGGCATAACTTTCACCTGCGCCATCCCACCGGACTCGGTGTGGAAGTACAGCTGTGGGCTCTGGGCTTAAATCTCGAATCTTCCCTTCATTAGCAGTGTGTTCTCATACTGGGTTAACTAACTCAGCTTAGCCTCACTTTCCTCGTCTGCAAATGGAACGAGAATAAGGAAGTAATGAATGGTTTGGACGAACGGCAGCCCACACAGGGCGGG
Organism: Mellivora capensis; assembly: GCA_004024625.1. Lineage (NCBI taxonomy): Eukaryota > Metazoa > Chordata > Mammalia > Carnivora > Mustelidae > Mellivora > Mellivora capensis. Next base: position 36,298 of record PISX010004910.1, on the reverse strand, counting down.
AGCTCGTAGCATCTTCACTGCCTTCGTGAAAATAGTAGTTCTGGACCACTATTGTTAATGCTGTTATCCTCATCAGTTAGAGGCCATCTTGGGAGGGAGAGGGGCTGGAGGGGCAGGGCCTCTGAAGCCCACCAGAGCATCCCCTCACCCCAAAAGCTGCCGGGAAACTCTCATTTGGTCAAAGAGCTCAGTCTGAACCCTCTGGTAAGATGTGAGCTGCTGACCCCCAGCCTCACAGCCCCCTCCTCTGGGCACTCTGCATGACCCTGTGTTTGGCTGGGTTTAAATGTCACCCCATAATCCCTGTGGCTTAGGTTAGAAGCACGTGCTCCGAAATCAGGAGAAGCTGCGGTTGAATCTTCGCTCTGCTCTTCACGCATGGGGTAACCTCCAGCTACGTCACTGAGTCCCCGTGTCCTTATCAGCGGGAGTCACGGTATGTCCCTGCTGTGAAGGCTATTGTGACCACTGGGCGAATCGCCCGCCCAGAGCTCCTCCTGATGCCAGGTACCGAGTGAGCCCGAGCCACGGCTGCTGGGAGGATGAGGGCGAGCAGGAGCCTTGTAGGCGACATCAAGAGACCTGGGCTGGGACGCCTGGGTGGCTCAGTTGGTTAAGCGGCTGCCTTCGGCTCAGGTCATGATCCCAGCGTCCTGGGATCGAGTCCCACATCAGGCTCCTTGCTCGGCAGGGAGCCTGCTTCTCCCTCTGCCTCTGCCTGCCACTCTGTCTGCCTGTGCTCGCTCTCTCTCTCTGACAAATAAATAAATTAAAAAAAAAAAAAAAAGAGAGAGACCTGGGCTGTCGCCAAGCCCTGCCTTTTCCTCTCTAGGGGGCCTTGGTAAATCCCACCATTCCTGTGCCTCAGTCCCCCATCTGTGAAATGGGAATCCCAACCCCTGCCTTGCCTTACAGCACCCAGATGAGGGTCAAATAAAACCACAATGACAGCACGCTTTGTAACCCTCCAGTCGGGGAGGGTGTGCTCAAGTCTGGGAAGGGACACTGGGGCTGGCACCTGGCTCTCGGTAGTGTAGTGGAGAGACGATAGGACCCCAGCAGTTGGAGGCTGTGTAGGGGCCAAGGTCCCAGCACTCGCAGCCCTGGCAAAGCTTTCCAAGTTCAAACATGGCCCCCCAAACAGTACAGAAATTCAAAGTGCAGTAGGGAGGGGAGGGCTGTCTTATTCATCCTGCCTCCCAGAACATAGTAGTCGTTCAATGAATGATCGTTAGATGAAGAATCAAATGTGTGCCCCACGCTAGGGGAAATCTGGGCAGGGACAGGAGCGGGGAGACTTTTCTGGCACAGAAACCAGGAAATGAGGTCCTGAACCAGGACAGGGACAATGAGCCGTTTGAATGATCTGGGCAACTTGGAAAGGAGGACAGTGGCAAGTCTGGGAGGATGGAGGAGAGTGGGTAGAGAGAGGACAAAGGGAGCTCTGAGAGTGCAGCCTGCCAGACTGGGTGGGAAGATGCAGAATTCCCCATGAGGGCGGTGAATGGCGCCGGCCCACAGGGAGATGGGACATGGGTGGCAGGGCCTGGGGAGGTCAGTGAAGCCCTGAGAACAAGGGCTCCTTAGAGCTGAGTGCTGCGGCCCGTAGGGCAACAGCCTGACTTGTTTTTTATCAAGCCCAGGCCATGCCAGTTTCTGTATTTGCCCTTTACCGAGTTACCTCTTGCCTGGAAAGTGACTGGGGCAAGGAGCTGACAGCTGAGTGGACTCTTGGTCATAGTCACCTCCGTGCAGCGGAGAGGGGCAGACTCATGGGGTTTGGGAGATGGCTCGAAACGCCCTCCAACAAGTCAGGCGCATCTGGGTTCAGGGCTGGGCATGAGTACCTGGGTCCTGAAATCAACCCTGTCACCTGCTTGCTCTGTGTCCCTTCCTCTCTCCCAGCCTCAGTTTCCCTGACTGCACAATTGAGAGAGTCGACTAAAACAATGTTTCTCCAGGTCTTTCCCCCCAACCCTCCCATGAAGCTTATTAAACTCAGACTCTAGTTCCCCATCTTGAAGCTGCTGAGTCAGCAGCGCCGAGGAGTGGGGGGCCCAGAGACCCGCATTTTCCCATGCTGCCCTGGGGATCCCACATTCGCCAGGGTCTGAGACAGTGATTTTCACAGTGATGAAATGGGAGGACCTTTGATGTGAACTCAGGAGACTTGGTCCCGACCCTGCCATACTACTGGCATGTGGCTCTTTGCCTCCCTGGGCCTCAGTTTCCCCATCTCCAAAATAAAAAAGGCTATACTTAATGATCTGCAAGAGGGTGGGGGCTTGCATTTCTCAAGCCAGGTGCCCAGAACCCCACGCTGGGGCTTTTACGCTGATCTGTCATTGAATTGCAGACATTGTCTCTACACCAGGATTGTTTGCAAAGTGAAAGTTTGAATCATTTGAGAGCAAGCCTTAGTGACATTGGCGGGGGTCCCGTGTCCAGTCAGAGAGCCTCAGTGTGGCAGCTGTAGCTGGGGGCATTGGACGGCCATTGTGCCTAAGCTCAGACCTCAGGGCTTGGCAGTAGGGACACCTCAGGGGTCCGGACCTCAGACTGGGTGGGCATCCTTTTCACACAGGGAGGTCCTAGGAAAATGATGTACCAGTGTCCAGTTAACCAGCCCTATACCAGTGGTCTCTTGTCTTCCTCCAAGGCTCTGACTGAGACTCCAGACTTTCCTGCTATGGTCTATCTTATCCACCTCAGCTTAGCCAACATCAACATTAGGTTCCTCTCCTCAAGAACCTTCCATAGCTCCCCACTGCCCACAGGAGGAAATCTGAACTCTTCAGCAAAACTTCCAGGCCTCTGCAATCTGGTGCCCACTCACCAGCCCCATATGCTTACTGACATATGCTCTTACTGACCATATGCTCTGATCAGACCAGTCTTTCTTCTATTCCCCAGGCTTTCCTCCTTCTGTGCCTCTGCTCTCTGGGGTGAAGTGAAAGAGAGCAGGTTCTGAAGTCAAACCTGGGCCATGTTCCAGTTCCTCTGCTCATTTGCTCTGTGAACTTGGGCAAGTCACTTAACCTCTCTGAGTATCACATTCTCATCTGTGAAGTGAAGACAATACCCTTCCCCTCCAAGAATGGCTTCAAGGATTTTTGCAAGATAGTAGGTAGGAAATGCCTGCCCTTGCTCCTGGAACTTGCTAGACATTTAATAAATGGTGGCTCCTTTCCATTCCATCCTTCTATCTTTGTTAAACTTGACCTGCCTTACTGGGTGTAAACTTACAATGTCATTTCTCCCTCCCGTGCTTTGACCCAAAGACCAACCCAGTAACACCAGAAGGAACAATGTGGGGCTCTGGGGGCTGCCTTCTTGAAGATTCCCCAATGGCTTTGAGAAGACCTGCACCGGAAGTGTGGGGATAGACAGGGAAGAAGGGGTCTTGGGAGTTTGTGTTCAAAGAAGAAGCTCTTGGGGCACCTGGGTGGCTCAGTAGGTTAAGTGGCTGCCTTCAACTCAGGTCATGATCTCAGGGTCCTGGGATCCAGTCCCACATTGGGGTCTCTGCTCATCGGAGAGCCTGCTTCTCTCTCTCCCTCTGCCTGTCTCTCTGCCTACTTGTGCTCTATTTCTCTATCAAATAAATAAATAAAATCTTAAAAAAAAAAAAAAAAGGAAGAGGCTTTCTCAGCGGGTATATGCTGGCACAGGGAAGGGTCACACTCAGAGCAGAAATGCACCTGCAGGGGAGAGTATGGGAGCCACGGGCCACGGGCCAGGGAGTGTAGCTCAGCACACGGTTTGTTGCTTTTCAGATGACGTCATCATCTTGAGAGCAGCCCTTCCAGGGGATGCAACGTGGGTGTCCCACCAAATGAACTGCTGGACAACAGAGATGACCACCACCTCCAGGCAAAGCCAACACACAGAAAAGCATGCATGAGGTCTCTCTCTCAATCTCCCTCCCTGGTCCCTTTGAGCCTTTTTGTTGCTGTGCCAACTGTTTGTCACCCCTCATAAGACCACCACCATCACTGCTATCCCAGGTGTCTCTCATCCTCACAGCCACACACCAACAGCTGGAAGCTCTGGGAAGCCGAGGGTCCAGCCAATTGCTTTCCGTCCTTAAGGCACTCCTGCGATCCTCCAGGGACTTCCTCCCGGATAATAATAAGTCAGCAAAACTCATATATGTGGCACTCAGCATTCTCCGCGGTCACTCACTTAACCCTTACCATGCCGTGGAGAGGTTAAGGTGCCTGCCTGGGTGCTGCAGCGGGAGATGGCAGCATTAGACCAGGCAGCCTTGCTCTAGGCCGTGCTGCCCCCGTGTGATAAACACCTCTCTGTCCAAGACAAGGAACGAGAACGTGGGACCTGCCCACGTGCCCAACAGAACATCTTTATTTTCCAGGAGTTTTGCTTGTCAGGTTTCAACGTCTCTAACGAAGACCAGGAACCTCACTGTGCCTCTCAGTGTCCTAAATGAGTTCAGAGAGGTGGATGGACTATCACCACAGGCCACGGGCTCTGCTTTTAGGAGCTCCGCTGATGGGATCAGACCACCTCCTCCCTCCGTCCAGCTGGCTGAGGCCAAGTGCAATGGCCGATAGCAGCTCTCATCTTCCCTCAGACCCAGGTGAACTGAGTCGGTTCTGGGGCCTGGACATCTCAAAATCTGAGGATGCTGCTTTAGGCAAAAGGCAGCAGTCTTGTAACTAACACCCGAGTTCCTGGCACCATATTTAACGAGGAATAAAGTCCATAAATCTCCCTGGTTGGCTTCTGTCTCCCAGGGTTCTGTAAATTCATCTGATTGTGATAAAATCCAAGTATCATCTTGCCTTGGGGTGTCCAACATCTCTAATTTTGGCAGATCATACAGAAATCACGTTCAATTAACAAAAGGTCCTTATAACTCAGAATAATTCTTCCCATTATACACCTGATCAGTGATCTAGAACCAATGTTGACACCATTTTCCCCTAAGTCAAGACTCGTGATGGGGTGGCAGGAGGTGGCTGGCTGATGGGGGATTCTGGCCATGTTGGGGAGTGACAAGCTATAGGTTAAATGAACATCTTCTCTACACCTGGCTGAGAACCTGGTATCCATTTGGTGTGTGTTTACTAGGATGATCTTACTTTCATTCTGCAAAGAATAGTCCCAGCTTACACCTGTTGTCCAAGGTACATATTACTGTGCCCCTTTCCACTCACGAAACTGTCCCAGTTTGAGGAGTGCTTAGGTGGCTCCGTCGCTTAAGTGTTGGACTTCAGCTCAGGCAATGATCCCGGGGTCGTGGGATCGAGCCCCGCATCAGGCTCCATGCTCCGTGCTCTGCGGAGACTGTGCCTCTCCCACTCTCTCTGCCCCTCCCTGAACTCATGGACACCTTAGCGCTCTTTCTCTCTCAAATAAATAAATAAAATCTTTAAAAAAAATCCCAGTTCGGATGATAGATTAGATGCTATACCAATTTAGACCTTGCGATGATATCACATGTCTGTTTTTTGGGGGGAGGGTCTTTCTTGACAGCAGGGCACCCACTTCAGAGTGTCGTTGGCCTAGGAAGAACCCCAGCGCTGCCACCTGCTCACTGTAGGGCAGTGGGAACTTAGCTTCTCAGAGCCTCAGTTGCCTCATCTGTGTAATGGGAAGGATGAGTGACCCTGCTTGCATGAAGGTGGTTGTGAGTACTCAGCACAGTACCCAGCACACAGTAAGTGCTCAGTAAGTGGCTGTTATTATGGTGATGGCCTTGGTGATGGTGGTGGTTGCCATTTGTTGAATCAAAGGACTTTCTCAGATTGTCAGAGAAAGGCCAAACCTGCACAGTGCAGACCAGATGGGCTCAGCCTTGGCGCTGAAGAATGGTCTAGTCCCCTTCACGGTGCCTCTAGGTCAGAACTGTCTGCTTACATGGGGAGTGCCCCTCCCTGAGACTGGCGATCGGGTCTTGGCACTCCAACCCCAGATGGGACCCGGGCTACAGTGGAGACTGGCAGGACTCGCAAGGGCATCAGATGAATACCAGTGTAGATGGTCTGGGCCAAACAGGGTCTACCGAAGGATGCTGGCAGGACCCAACCTTCTCTTGGGATGCATGACAGATGCCCAAAAAACGAGCAAGTGGAACGGAAGCCCTCAGGCTCAACGCTGAACTTTGCAGCCATCCCTGGGCCCCCACTTAACACATGTGGCAGAAGAAGGACCCAGCTAACCAGCAGAAGCATGATAAATAATGTTTTTTGGGGTTTTTTCAGCCATTAAGTTTGGGAGTGGTCTGTGATGCCGTATTAAATAACGGAAACAGAGTTTTTCCTAGGAATCACCAGCTTCAAAGGCAATTTTATTAAACACACCAGCACCCTGGGCCATTCTTACTACTTCAGTCTGGGGGATGCCTTCCCCTTTCTGAGCCTCGCTTGACTCAACGGAAAAGCGGGAGGACAGACTAGAACAGGACTCTGCCCAGTGGAGGACTTACAGCTGAGACCTTGCATGTGGGGTCGAAGGTCAAGGTGCTAAAGGTGGGAGGGAATGGAGTGGACTTCGGAGGCAGTAAGGTCACTCACGGGTTTCCAAGATATTATGACAAAATAGCCCTTTTGAGGAACCTGGAAGGGCCTTTGTGACTGCTTTGACTAAATGAGTCTCACAGAAGTGACACTATGTGACTTCCGGAATGAGATCATAAAACACCATGCAGCTTCCGTGTTGTGCCCTTGGGATGCTCATTTTTGAACCCCGCAAGCACACGGAATGGTGTAGGTGTTCTGGCTCACAGCCACTGTCCACCACCAGATGGGTGAGTGAAGGATCCTCTAAATGAGTCTAGCCCCCAGCCCTCAAGTACTCCCCTACCCCCTGGCTCTTCTTCCCAGCCTGTGGTCCCAGACAGCCTGGAGCAGAGATAAGCTGTCATGAGCCACAGACCCTGGGAGGGAATGAAAATCAGGTTTTATGCCACCAAGTTTTGAGATGGCTATTTATTGAGAAGTAGTAGCAGAAACTACTAAAGGAGTTGGGGGCAGGGGGAGCTTCCAGAGTTTGCTATTGGCCTGCTACAGCTGAGGGAGAACATCAGTGAAGTCATAGGAGAAGGCTCAGTGCATGTCCCTCTGTGAATTTGTTCAAGGGCCCCTCCCTCCCACCTTCACATGCAGAGAGCCAGCATTCCTGCCGTTCTGAGGGCCATCCTTGGTTTACCAGTGAAACCTCAGTATCATCCAAAGCTCCTGGACATGCCTAGTAAAGGCTCATCTCACTTTTAAATCAAAAGCAACAGGACAGGTGCCTGGGTGGCTCATTGGGTTAAGCGGCTGCCTTCGGCTCAGGTTGTGATCCCGAGGTCCTGGGATCGAGCCCCGCATTGGGCTCTCTGCTCAGCGGGGAGCCTGCTTCTCTCTCTCTCTCTCTCTGCCTGCCTCTTTGCCTACTTGTGATCTCTGTCAAATAAATAAATAAAATCTTTAAAAAAAAGATAGAAAGAAAACAACAGTACAGAGGGGCTTGACTGGCTCAGTTAATGGGGCATGTGGCCCTTGATCTCGGGGTTGTGAGTTCGAGACTTCTGTTGGGTATAGAGATGTCTTCAAAATAAAATCTTAAAAAATATAATTAAACAATGGTTCATTTGGTTTTGTCATCGTCAATTCAGGGTGCAGTGGTGAGTCGATCAACGTCATTGTGAGCTGAAGGAGGAAGGGGCAAAGTGGCTGAGGGCTGAGCAGTCCCAGATGTCAGACGTCGAAGATCCTCTCTCGTCAGCTGCACTAACCCACCGTGTCTCACTCTTCTGTTTGTACTTGTCATCGTACCTGTTACCACCCCAGAAGTCCAAAGCATTCTGGACCATGCGTTATCCCTGGGCCTCTCAACCCCATGTTGCTCTGCTCCAGTTCTGATCTGATCCAACCTCGTCTCTTCCTCTCTCTCCCCGTTCTTCCAAATCTTTCCACTTTCCTACTTTCAAGAATGCCCGAGCCTGTCCTTTGAATGTTGAGAAACTAGAGTCAACGGAAAATGAAACAAGTTCTTTATAATCCAAAAGTTTCCCCCCAAAGTTTTAAAGTCCCCTAGAAAATTAAATAGCAGCGGAAATGAAACACGTTGGAGCAGGTGGGTGTGTTTTAATGTCTGAAGGAGGAGTGTGAGGGACTATGGAGGGCTTCACTGCTCCCTCCTACAGCAGAGGACCAGGGAGGGGCTAGATGGCGCTGGAGAAGGTCGTGGGGGCAGAGCCAGCAGGGCCTTGTGGGCAGTGATGGAGGATCTAGATTTTGCTCTGGATGCCATGAAAAGCCCATGGAAAGGCTTGAAGCCGGGAAGGGCAGTGATTGTATGCGTGCAGTTTAAAAACCCCTCTGGAGGGGCGCCTGGGTGGTTCAGTGGGTTAAAGCCTCTGCCTTTGGCTCAGGTCATGATCTCGGGGTCCTGGGATGGAGCCCCGCATCGGGCTCTCTGCTCAGCACCAGAGTCTGCTTCTCCCTCTCTCTGTCCCTCTGTCTCTGATGTATGTCACTGATGCTCCCTCTGTCTCACACAGATAAATAAATAAAACCTTAAAAAAAAATCACTGGGAGGAAAAATCATCTTAATTATGTAAAAGGGACTCCGGTATTTCTGCACCCTCTCGGGGTAGAAGCTGAAACTGCTTTAAATGTGCCTTTTGGCTGTAAACAGAGGCAGAGATTTTGGGCAGAGCAGCCTCCACCTTGCCCCAGGGGGTCCTCAGTTGCTGTCTTGCATGTCAACCACCCTTCCTGGTCCTCAGCTGAGCTCTGGCCAGAGTCAAGGGGTCCCCATGGCCCACACTTTAGAGACTAGCACCAGCCACAGTAGGTACAGACTGAGTGCTTACCGTGTGCCAGCCTCAGGGCTGAGGAGCTCCGGAAAACAAATCTCATTTAAATAGCTTCACACTTGGAGTGTAATAATAATTATTAGGATCCATTTTACAGATGGGGGAACTGAAGCTCAGAAGGCCGAAGGCCTCACCAAGTCAACCAAGTGGCAGAGACAGAAGTTGAACCCCTCCTCCTGACTCCAAGATTCTCATTCTTTTTTTTTTTTTAAAGATTTTATTTATTTATTTGACAGAGAGATCACAAGTAGGCAGAGAGGCAGGCAGAGAGAGAGAGGAGGAAGCAGGCTCCCCGCTGAGCAGAGAGCCAGATATGGGGCTTGATCCCAGAACCCTGGGATCATGACCCGAGCGAAAGGCAGAGGCTTTAACCACTGAGCCATCCAGGTGCCCCCAAGATTCTCATTCTTTAATGACCCCCGCAGTCAGAGTTGAGATTGGTGATGCTCAGAGCTGGCTGGGGAATCTCTCTGGAGAATGCAGTTTGATTTTTTTTTAAGATTTTATTTATTTATTTGACAGACAGAGATAACAAGTAGGCAGAGAGGCAGGCAGAGAGAGAGAGGAGGAAGCAGGCTCCCCGCTGAGCAGAGTCTGATGTGGGATCCCAGGACCCTGAGATCATGACCTGAGCCACCCAGGCGCCCCGGATTGTTTTTTTATCTGAAGCCACTGGCTCTTCCCCTCTCTGTCTGGCAGACAGGTTTCCCAGGAGGCTCTGGGTGGGGGTGAGGGGAACAGGTTCTCTGAGAGCACAATACAGGGGCAGAACCTAGGTTTCCCTGAACCTGTAGTCACTGGGCTTTATTTCTAGAAACCAAGGGCACGCTTGCAAAGAACCAGTTTGTGAGGCTCCTTGCTCGTTTTCTGGGCTGCTGCTGCATCTGTGTTCCCCAGTTTGGAACCGAAGGCCTGAGGCCTTGCTATTCTGCAGAATCTCGATGCAGCAGGAGTTCCACTCAGCCCCTGGCCCTGCTACATCTCCAGCCTCCTCTCCCCAGGAGGACACAGGAGAGTGTGGAAGGCATTTCTTGTGTCCACCAGTATATCTGGTTTTCCTCCCTTCCTTGCTAGAGGAAGGGATCACAAGTCCTTATCCCTGGAGATCAGGCAGGGTCACGTGACCTGTGGTGGCTTCTGAAACCCAAGTAAAGCGTTGTGCTTCTCTTTCTAGTAGCTGCACCAAAGTGGTACTGGTGTGGGACTCCCTGCACTTTCTCTCTGCTGAGGACTCACAGCTCTGGGGCCGGATTCAGCCTGGGGCTTCTCCCTGCAACTTTTGATCAGAGGCTGTGTGGTGGGTGGTTAAGGCATGGGCTCTGGAGTGAAATCCTCAGGCCCTAACCCCAGCTCTGCCACTTTGCAGCTGTGTGACCTCCGGCAAGTCCCTGCATGTCTCGGTGTCTCGGTTCCCCCATCTGCAAAATAGGGGCCAACCTGGTACCTACCTTATAGTGCTTTCATGATGTTAAAGGAGATCAAATCTCAAAGCCTGAGTGCAGGGCTCCACAGACAGAAAGCCCTCGATGAACATGTGCTCTCAGAAAGATGGGACAGAAGGGTAGTTTTTGTTTGTCCCTTTCACGGCTCCCCTGGAACCTGGGATACACCCATCCACCCTTCTGGACCTGGGCAAGTCATGTTGGGAACACAGAAGAGGTGGGGATGGGGAAAGGGTGGCTGGAAGCTGAGAAAAGAGAGGAGACCCTTGTCATCATGGCGCACAGGAGCTAGACTATAAGGAAATCTCTCTGGTAGGGTGAAGCCTGATGACTCTGACCTTGTTGCTTCCGAGTCTGGACCTCCTTCACGGGATGAGGAGTGGTGGGGGAAACTGAGGCAAGAGGAATCAGCCAAATGGAACCCAGAACCAAGGGCAGTGAGAACTGAGTAAGATCCCCTCCTGTCCATCCGTAGGGTCCTCAGTGGTGTCTGATGTATTTCGTTCATGAACTGAACCATCCTCCATCAGCTCGTAGGTGACAGAGGCAACTGTCTGGTGCCCCTGGTGCAGCCACGGAGGGAAGAACCACCCAGACCCCGAGGGAGGGTCCTTCGTGGAGACTTAACCCAACTGCAGGGAAATTAGAATCTTTTATTGAAAGTTTAAAGTGCGCAGTGTGGAGTCCGGCGTGGGGTCTGAGAGGCCTCAGTCCCCCGGGTGATGTGCTTCCCACTTCAGGGACGGCCCATAGGAATGATCATGGATGGGACTTTTGCCAAACGAGTCTCTGGCTGGCTCCTTTCTCAGGGTGTGGGGGGATGCAGGTGGGAAGAGGGTTGGGAAGCTGGGGGGATCCTGTTGTAGGGGCTGAAGGGACTCGGAGCTGGAGACTGTGTTATCAGAGCCCTTCCAGGGCAAGCTCAGGCTTCTTCTGGGGCTGCAGCAGCGTCCCTGCCCCTGTCTCTCAGGCACTCAGCACCAGAAGGTCCTTGGAGGTCAGAACAGAGAACCCAGTTAGTGGAGGTGATGGTTTCTGCTTACAGCCTCAACAGTCACCTGCCTGTGGACCAGGCAAGGCACATTTCCAGGAAGGAGCAAGTGCGAACAGTGGGGGTTTACTGGGATTAAAGGGGCCTGAGGAGCACCCTGGCCATGTCATTAGCCTGTCCTGTACAGGGGACCTTGGGCAAGATACTTCCCTTCCTGCTCCTCATCTCCTACTTCCCCCAAATAAGAGAAACAAGCTTGAGCCTCTGTCCACATTCTTCCAAAATCCAATTTTCCTAACTCAAAATATATACAACAAAGTAAATAATAAATTTAACCCATAGAACAAAGGACGTACCCATAATTTTGTACTATATAAATAACTGGGTAAATAAATTAATGGAGGAAAGGTATGGCTCTTCCTTGTAGCAAAATTTCAACTAATAAATGCAGAAGGAATGATCGAAATGGAAAGTCTCCATGAGAGAAACACCACAGTAATAACTCCTACAGACAAGGGTCATTAAGGAATGCCAAAATGAGTGGGAGAAGGTGTGATGAGAACTAGGATACGTGGGTGGTTGTCTCCAAGTATCTCCTCGTGAGATATTTATTAGTTACAACGGGAAAAATAGTAACTTAACCAACAGTGAGGAAACTGGCAGGGACCACCTTAACCGCATGATCAAAGTCAGTATCCCCAGGAACAAGACACTGACATTGCAAGCCCCCCAGACAGTGCACCGAGAAGGGCACGGCATCACTCCAGTGGCCTTCTTGCCAAAAATACGTAACCTCAATCTCATTGTGAGAAAACATCAGTCAAATCCAAGTTGGAGGACATCTCACACAATGGGCCAGACTCATCAGAAATGTCAAAGGCATGAAACATAAGGAGAATTTAAGAACTGTCCCATGTTGGAGGGCAATGTCCCAGATTTGGATTGACAATCAGGTGCAAAGTGGGATCCTGGATCCTGAACTAGACCAAGGACGGTGGTGGGAAAACCATTGAGGAAGGTCTGTAGGTGAGTTCACAGTTTTCTATCAATGTGAACTTCCTGGTTTTGATCATTGTATTCTGGTTATATGTGATGTTAACATTAGGGAAAACTGAGTGAAAAGTATTCTCAAACTCTATGTAGTATTTTTGCAACTCTTCTGTAAGTCTAAAATTGTTTTAAAATGAGAAGTTAAAATAAAGGTCTAGACCCACGCAATTACAGCAGTAATAACGAGAGAAGAAGAGGAGGAGGGAGGAGGGAGAAGAACGAGGAGAAGGCGCCTGGGTATCTCAGTTGGTTGAGCACCCAACTTGGTTTTGGCTCAGGTCGTGATCTCAGGGTCATGAGATGAGCCCTGTGTCAGGCTCCGTGCCCAGGGAGGAGTCTGCTTGGGATTCTCTCTCCCTCTGCCCCTCCCCATACCCACACATTCTCTCTAAAATAAAGAAATAAGGGGCGCCTGGGTGGCTCAGTGGGTTAAAGCCTCTGCCTTCGGCTCAGGTCATGATCCCAGGGTCCTGGGATTGAGCCCCACATTGGGCTCTCTGCTCAGCAGGGAGCCTGCTTCCTCCTCTCTCTCTGCCTGCTTCTCTGCCTACTTGTGATCTCTGTCTGTCAAATAAATAAATAAATAAAATCTTTAAAAAAATAAAATAAAATAAAGAAATAAATCTTTAAAAAGAAGAAGGAGGAGGAGGAGAAGAAAGTAGCTATGAATTACAGAGGTTGTACAAGACTAAGTCTGGGCTGGGTCTTTATTATTTTTTTTTAAGCTTATTTAAGTAATCTCTACACCAGTGTGGGGCTCGAACTCACAACCCCGAGATCAAAAGTCACATGCTCTACCCACTGAGCCAGCCAGGTAGCCCAAAGCTGGGTTTCTCTTTAAATCAGTGGTCCTACACCTTTCAGACCCAACAACCCTGTTTACATTTTATCACAGGTATTTTTGCTTTATTATTATTCTTTATTATTCTGAAATGAAATTCATAATCTATATAATCTTCTTATATCCCTTGCTGGACTATAAAGAAGAACTAAAAAGTAACATACGTGATATGCTATAATATGTATCTGATGTGAAATACTCAAGCCTGATTATTTAGGAAAGAAAAAAATCATCCCCACAAATTTAAAAAAAGCCTTTGGGCTGGGAGGAGGCTGACAGTACAGCCCCAGTCGAGAACCACTGGCTGGAGTTGGTCCCTTATTCCAGCACAAAAACCCACTTCTCACTAGCTGGGTGACCTTGGGCAAGTGGCCTACCCATTCTGATATACTGAGTATAAGGCATTTTATGCATAAAATCTCACTGTATTCTAAAAGCAGCCCTATGGAGAGGTGCTATGATTAACCCCTTTTTCAGAGGCGAAAACTGAGCCTCAGAGACTTAAGTGACTTGCCCAGGGTCACCCAGCCGGATACTGGCAGAATCAGGATTGGAACCCAGGTCCTACTGAGCAAAGTCATGTTTAAAAATAAAACTCTAGAAAGATCGGAATGAACACCAGCAAAACGCTCTAAGTGGTCATTTCTAGGTTGTAAACGTATCTAAGAGGATAAATATGTTTGTTTAATCTTTTCTGTATTTTCCAAATTTCAGATAATGAGCATATGTGGTTTTTATCATGTCAAAAAGACCTCCTACAACTGAATTTCAAGGCACCTGCCATGATTATAATTAGCAATAATTTCAGGACTATCTGTCCAAAGGCCCATCTTCGCACTGGCTAGGCGAGCTTTGCATGGGCCAGGATTATCTGTTTTAGTCACTGCTGTATGCCCCCCCACCCCGCCTTGCACATCGTCTGGCACTCAGTAGATGCTCAATAAAAGTTTTTCCAGTGAACTACATTGCCCTTCTACTGTGGGCGAGCCCCTTCCTGCTCTGAGCCTCAGTATTCCCATCTGCAAGATGGGGGCAATGACATCTCTCCTGGGGACAAAATGAAATGGTGGATGGGGAGGGCTTCATTGAAGCGTTCTTCACCTTTGTTTCTTGTTCCCTTAGACCCATCCTTTGAAGGAAGACGCCTCCGTTGCCCCACCTTTCCCCTCCCTTCTCTTCTTCCTCCCAACTTGTGGGCATGGAGCAGAGGGCAGAACAGAGTTCTCTCCTTACCTCCAAGACGTTGATGTCTGCCTTGCTGAAGTCGATGTTGAGGACTTTGGGGAGAGGGACACCAGAGCCCAGCACAGCTGTGAAAAGAAACACCACCACCCAAATGGTCAGGCACAGTCAGTGTGGCTAAGAGGCATTAGCCTTCTAGGAGGGCACCAGGATTTTCAAGGAGACGAGCCATTTCTTTTCCATCCCTAGGCCTTTGTCCTCGCAGGTGTTCCTGCCCACAGCACACACCCTCACCCTTGCCTGCCTGCTGAGTTCTGAGCCTCCCCCGAGACTCTGCTTGGACATCACTTCTTCTGTGAGGTTTCCCCATCCCAGGCCAAGCAACCTTTGGCTCCTGCCGTTCCCTTGAACCGCCCCCCACCATTACAGAAATCACAGGATATGAATTTTCTTTTTCCCTATCTGACACCTCTACCCAGACTATGAGTTTTTTGCAGGCCAGGACTGTGTCCCCGGCATCACCCAGCTCTGGGCTGGGCACAGAGGAGAGGACAGATGTCCGCTGAATGGAGGCAAGGAAGGATACACACGGAGTCCTGACATGTGACCGCTGTGGGATGTACTGTTTGCTTTTAGATTCAAGCTGATTCATGTTCTGGGAAGGAAGGAAAGGAAGGGTGTTGTGGGGGCGGGGGACTAGATTAAGTGAAGTTCAACAGATTTCTGCCTGCAGCAGGACTTTTCAGAGAGCTAAGGACATGGCGAACCTACCCCAGGGCAGTGTATTCAGAATTCCCCAAACTTGCTTGGCCATGGAACCCTCTTCTTAAGAATACCCCTTAGGACTAATTTTTCATGGAACCCACTTTGAAAATCACGGTCCTAATCCAGTCTCTCACTTTTGAGAATGGTAAATTGCATTACAGTGAGATTGAGGGACTTGCTGCCAAGTTCACACCACCTCTTGGTGACCAGCCCTGGGCTAGAGTCTTCACTTCTTGCCTCCAGGGTCAGTCCGGCCCAGCCTTGCTCCTGATATCCCTGGCCTTGGAGACCAGGGCCTTCCTGGAATTGCCATTCAGCCTCCTCTGGTGAGTTTCCAGGATAAAGGTCTGCTGGACATGGAGAGCTCCCCAAATGAAGCCCAGCAGAGCAGCCCCTCTCCATCCTCCACAAAGGGGACGTGGGGAGAGGGAAGGTGGGGCCAGGTTGGTGGAGGCCTTAGGGGCGTGGTTTCCGGTTCAGCTCTCCCAGCCTCCAGTGGCCCCACAGCTCAAGTAACTTCCTGGTAATATCCCCGAGGCACCACAGCGTGGAGGAATCACGCTCCTTCCTTTTGTTCTATGAAGCAGAAAACCCTGTCACTGATCACCTGGCTGCCGAGGGGCCAGATTCTGGGTTAGGAGGCTGGGAGATCAGAAGAGCAATTTCAGCTTTATCTGTACTGACTGAACTTTTTACAACAATAACATATTCACATAGTCCCTATAGAAGTAAAATCAAATACACAATTAAAAATCAATCAGGGCCATCATGCTGTGAATATACCTACCAGTACTAAATTTGCACCTAACAAGGCTTAAGCAGGTAAATTTCATGTGATGTGTATTTTACCACAACTAAAATTAAACACACACCAAAGAATCAGGAAATATCTTGGACTTTTTTTTTTTTTTTAATGGAGAAAAAAGAATTTAGAAGTAACTCTAACCAGATATTGAGGTGAATTGCCTCTGGGAGGTGAGGTGTTACTTTCTAAACTGTTCTGGACTTTGGAAAACCTACACACATATAATTTTCATAGGCAATCAGAATTTTACATAGATAATGAGAAAAACAAAACAATCAGCCAAATAAAGAAGAAGGAGGAGGAGAAGAAGAAGGAGAAGGAGAACAGAGCAGAAGCAGCAAATAAGGAAGCTGCTGGCCCCCTGGGGCAACATTTGCATTCAGAGGGTTAAATACATAAGCTTAGGAAGATGTTCTCAGAAAGACAGTTGAGGCAGAATGGCTATGTGTCAATATTTCCAGCAAACCAGCAGCTTTCAGGCCCCCAAGCCACACCCCCCTACAGAGGCAGGGGCATAGCTCTCACCGTTCATGGCGGGCAGAAACGCCAGGTCAAAGATCTTCTCAACCAGCACCTCCAAGAGGCCAACCTGCAGGGAACAAGGAGAACTCAACCCTTGCAGCGGTTCACTTGGATCCCCAAGGGCTCCTTGAGGCCCCGCCCTGTGGCCCAAGCGGGAGGCACAGGGTTGCTCTGGGAGAATCTGGGAGCTGCCATGACTCCAGAACCACCGAGTTGGACAGTCATGAGGCACATCAGTCAGTCTGCTGTCTGTGCGGTTAGGAGAGGCCCAGAGCAGGGCCAGTGCTGGTCCAAGGCTTGTGGTGAGGCAGGGACTGGGGGAGGCCCAGGGCCTGTAGTCTAAGGTGATGTCACGCAGGGCCCCAGGGGCTATGTCGCCAACACTCCAGGTTCCCATCCAGCTCAGCCTCTGTGGGCCTCTGGGAAGTCTTTCTGACCTCTCGGACCCTCAGCTTCCTCAGCTGTAAAATGGGCCAACAAGCCCCACTTAAAGGAGGCAGCCAGGATTACAGGCAGATCAGCTGAAATGCCCTGTCTTGAGGCTTTTCATATGTGCACATCTCAACGTCTCTAAGCCTCAGTTTCCACAGCTGAAAATGGGTGTGAAGAGCCCTTCTTCTGTAGGCTGTAAAAGCCAAAAGTAAACTCCTCTGTGTAAAGTATGAGCCTTGGCGAGAACCACATGGTAGGACGTGGCAAGCGCACGGGACTCTTATCCCAGTGCCGTGACCTTGGACACGCTGCCCAACTTCTCTCTGCATTTGGCTGCCTTATGTGGAAAATGGGATAATAATTGTACCCAAATCGGAAGTTTGTCGTGAGGATTAAATGAGAGAAATTTGAACAAAGAAAAAGAAAAGAAGACAAAAGCTTAATTGGGTGCCCCGTACCCGGGTCTGTTGTCCCCAAACTATTCTCTCATTTCACACTGTGGGAGCTGCTTCTTCTGCCTGAAGTCTGGAGATTCCAGTTATGGTCCCCACTGTGTCCCAACCAGCTGCCAAGCATGTCACTGCCCATGCCCAGGCCCCAGTTCCTCCACCTATGAAATGACGCTGGTGACACCCAACTCCACGGGGTTGCAAACAGGAAGAAGGCAACGCAACGGGTACTTGAGTTTTCTCTGCACAAGTGGAAATCTCACCCCAGCTCCTTCTGAAAAGCTGGCACCTGCTTAGTCGTCAATTTGTAAAAGAAAAGGGAGGCATTTCTGGAGACTTTGGTGGTGTGGGGGACCCAAGAATCAACAAAGAAATGAGGAAACAGGACCAGAACCTGGAATCTGGGTGTCTCAGATTAGAAAGGCAGTGCTCCGGAGCTTGGAGGTAAAATAGTGGCTAGAAATAAACCCAGACCTGTTTGCTAAGGCTCAGAGTGGGTTGGGATGGCTCGAGATTACATGGGAGTCCGTGGCAAAGCCAACCTCTGCTTCCAGAAAGGCAGGGGTCCCGTAGGACATGGCTGTCCCATAGGACACCGCCTTCCCAGCCCGGAGGGGAGGGATTGGGGCCAAGTTGCCTCTATGGGAGTGACAGGTTACAACGGGGCAGCCTCACGGGCAGAGCTGGAGCCGTGAGTTCATACGCTGCACCTCCCTGGCTTTGTGGGCCTCTGTTTCCCCACCTGTAAATGAGGCCTGCCAGAGATGATGCCAATGCTTTGACATTCACCACCTCCCTGGGCCCCGGCCAGCCACACGGGGTAGGGGGCCATTCCCAGAAGACCTTGACCTGGGGCCTGAGCTTAGTACTTACATCAAAGTTGCCTACGTTTGAGGTCCTGAGGTTGAGGTGAGTCCTGCCGAGAAAGCAAACAGCCCGTTAGAAGGAGCAATTGCCTGAGAGTTGTAAGGGGCTGTATTTCAATAAACTCTCAGAAGCCCCTCCACCAGCATCCTCACAAAGGCGTCACGTGACCCCCAGGGAGCCATAAATAAGAACAGTGTTGAGGTCCAGGGAGTGAGCACCAACTGTATGCCAGACACGGCGCCTGGGCTTTTCTACCATACACGGTAGCCCCGTGTATGGTAGAAAGCCTCAGTGGCCTGTACTCAGCTGTGCTCTGGAGGAGATGATCCCCCTTCTGACTTATTATGGGAAGGTCCTACGTCATTCACCTGCCTTCATCTCATCACATGGGCATTTTATCGTCTCACATCATCACAAGAAGAGGGGTGAATATAGGGGCGCATGGGTGGCTCAGTCAGTTACGCGTCTGACTCTTGATTTTGGCTCAGGTCACAATCTCAGGGTGGTGCGATCGGGCCACGCGCTGGGCGCCGCACTGAACCTGGAGCCTGCTTGTCCCTCTCCCTCTGCTCCTCCCCCAGCTTGTGCTGTCTCTCTCTCAAATAAATAAATGAATAAAATTTAAAAAAAAAGAAGGGTGAGTATAGTACAGTATTTTGAAAGAGAGGCCATTCACATAACTTTTATTACGGTATATTGTTATAATTGTTTTATTTTATTTATGAGTTATTTACTCTCCTGCTGTGCCTAATTTGTAAGTTGTTATCGCAAGTATGTGTGCTAGGCACACACGTGTAGCTGGGACGTGGTACTCGCTGTGCTTTCAGGCATCCACCGGGGGTCTTGGAGCTTATCTCCCATGGATCAGAAGGGACGGCTGTACGCCGGCTCAAGTCATAGCTGCGACTCCTACTGGCTGTGTGTCCCTGTCCTGTGACACCTATTGGCTGTGTGTCCCCCTCTGCAAAGAGAACGGCTGCCAGGACTGAATGAACAATCCAGGTAGAGCCCATGCCTGGTACACGGCGCAGGCCACGCACCCAGGAGCGATCGTCCCCACCTGGCTTGATCCTTTCTGCCAACCCCTGGGGGAGGAACCTGGGGCTTCAGGGGACCCCGCTGTGTCTATAGAGCTCGGGAGGCAGAGCCCAGGACTCATGCCCTGAGATGCGTTCTTGGCCGCTGTACTATTCTGTGGAGGGGGCCCGAGGCCGGGGTTCGAGGTCTCTCTCTGCACCATGAGGGTCTCTGTCTCGCTGCGCTTGAATCTCACCTGCAAAGTGACAGCCCCACCTGAGGGAGGCCAGACCAGACTTGCCTGGGCCAGAGCCACTGGAGCCCTTGCACATTTTCAGCACAGAAACAAGGGCTGACTTCCACTTCCGCTCCTCTTGGCCTCTTCTTCTTGGCCTCTTCTTCCACTCCCGCTCCTCCTTCCCCCTCGGCCACTCCATCCACGGGACCTGAGCTTTTCCCTGCCCTTCCAAATTTGCCTGCCCTGCTCTCACTGCCTGAGGCCCCCCGCTAGCCCCTTCTCCCCATCCAGGCCTCGGGTCAGCATCACCTCTGTAGAGATGCTTGGATGCCTCTGATTCGTGTCATATTCCGAGAAATTCCCACTATTGGGCTTGATAAGTATTTGTTGTAAGGAGAACAACTTATAATGAACTAGGCACGTGCTGACGATTGTACACACACTCTCATCTGTCTTGAAGTAGGAACCATAATAGTACTTACTGCCGTAGGCTGAGATCAGGGATGAAATGATTTGGGACCCACTTAGGACTTAACTCAATGCCTGGCCCAGAGAGAGCATCCAACGGGTAACTGCTGTTCTCATGAGTCCTACGAGGTGGGGACTATTATCCCCATTTTCAGGTGAGCAAACTGAGTTCCAGAGAGGGAGAGTCACTTGGCCCATGTCACACAGCCAGTCAGTGGTCACATTAGGATTGGAACTCATACTGCGTGGCTCCAAAGTGTGGGCTTGTAACGGAGGGGGGCGGCTCAAGACAGACCTGGGCTGGCCCAGAGCCCCTCTCTATACCCACAGTGCGGCCCCGAGTCAGTAAACTGTCCTCTCTAAGCCTAGCTGTCTGTCTCCTCTTTAAGATGGGAGAATAGGAGCCTCGATTCTGCAAGGCCATTGCAAGGCTAAACAAGGTCATGCATATTAATACCTTGTGCAAAGCCTGGAACGTGATCCTCACACCCACCACTGTTATTATTATTGACATTGTAGTTGTTGTTGGCTGTGGGTCCTCTCTATGAAGCTTGCGGCACAACCCGCCCTGCCCAGCTCGCACCAGTGGCCTTGGCAGTCATAGCTCAGTTTCACCCCTGCAGCCTCTGGGATGGACCCAGCCCTGAGAGCCATGCCAGGGGACCTCTGGTGTCCTCCCAGGGGTCCCTTCAGGAGCTGGCGCCAGGCAGGGCAGCACCAAAGAGGCCTTTCTGAGCAGCAGGAGCCCAAGTCCACAAACTCCCTTACTTGTCCAGCTTGGCATCAATCATGAGCTTATCTCCCTCCACGGAAAACATGGCCAAGAGGTCTGTGTCCTAGAAGAAAGGGGGTGACAATGAGGCATTGCTGGGGGGGGGGGGTTGTGTGTAGGGGGGTGCCCACTAGGTGCTGCATTACACAGGGTGTTTCTCCCCCAAGGTCTTGGTCAAACCTCCCTTTACTACCCAAGACCCCAGTAACGCGCCCTATATAATGGATATCCCTGCTCTAGAGGAAAGTGTTTGGGAATAATAAATTGTCTACATTCACCAACAAGTGTGTTGCTTTCAAGTAAGTCAGCAGGGCCGAGTGAACATTCGGCAGAAAGACCAGACTCTCAGGGAGCAGTGATCGCTTGGCTGGTGGGGGTGTCTGAGCTGTCTCGGGATTGGGGGCTGCAGCCTATGAACCCTGTTCCAGATGAGCCACTGTAGCTGGGATTGGGCATCATGAATGTCAAGCACAAGTGCCCCACCCCCATCCTCAGCAGAGGGCATGAAAGGTCCAGACTCAACCCCTCTCCGGCAGAGTCTTAGTCATAGGAATGTTCCTCTTTGCTTCCCTGCTTCCCCCACCAAATAATAAAATAAAATAAAATAATTAAATTAAATATAAAATAAAATAAATTGGTCTTATGGGAAAAAGGAAGCTCTAACACATCCAGGTGATGTTTTTGCTAGTAACGATAGTAACAAAAATTAGGATGATGGAGAACTGGATGCTCTGGGTTTGTATGGCAGGGACCCACATGGGCATGCAGAATCGTCCCATCCATTCATGAACTGAGGCCTGAAGGGTATGTAGGACTTGACCAGGTGAAAAAGAAGGCATGAGAGTGATCCAGGCACTGGGAAGTGTATGTGCAAAAGCCCCGGGGCAGGAAAGAGGTTGGCCTTAGAGGGAAGAGGGAAGGCTAGAAAGCAAGGAGGTAAAAGGACCACAGGAGACTGGAGTGAGAAGGGGCCAGACCAGGCAGGGCTAGCAGGCTGGAAAGAAGTCATGGCTGCATCCCGGGGCCACTGGGGCATCATGACAGGGCTCTGAACTGGATCATATGACATTTGGGATTTGATGGAAGTATTTCCACACAGCAGGGACTAACCAACAAGGGGCAGCCATCTCCACTCCCTGGGTGAGAACCAGCCCTTTTAATCTGGCATCTGTTGATGCCCAGAAAGGACCCCCAGCACACCCTGGCTTAGTATACTCTTGCTGAGAATGCCCATTTCCTGGATTAGAGGTGGCCCATTCAGGACACAGCAAATAGGACAGAAGCCCAAGTGTCTGAATCTCAAGCTTTAGCCACCAAGGGGAAAGTGGTACTTAACACAGCATATTGCTTCAACAAATACTTACTGAGCACCTACTATGTGCGGGACCCTGTGCTAGGCTCTGAGGGTCCTTTAGTGAAGAAGACAATGTGCATCTCTGCCCAGCAGTAAACTAACAAACATATTATATAGTGTCAGGTTAAGTCCATGAACCACGTAAAACAAGGGAGGCAGAGAGAGAGAGAAAGAGGAAGAGAGAGAGGGAGGCCTGGGGTGGGGATATTTTAGACAGCTGGTCTTGGGAAGACCTCTCTGGGAAGGTGACATTTGAGTAGAGACCTCAAGGAAATGAGGAAGTGAGTCATGCAAACACCTGGGGCAAGAGCATTGCAAGCAGCAGATAAAACAGTATATGCAAAGACCCTGGAGTGGAACTCCATCTGGCATGTAGGTGAAAGAGGGAAAGAGCAAGGAGCTGAAGGGCAACCAGGGGATGATCTAGAAGAACTCTGTGGGTCATTGTTAGGGGATGGGCTTTTGTTTCAGGATTGAAAGGGAAAGTTTTGCCAAAAGGAGCCACATGGTTTTAAGAGGATTCCTCTCTATGAGATAACTGGAAATTACTGTATTTGTATGTGGGTCCCAGGGACATGAGAACCAGCACCATCTGCCTTGGTTCCCCTTTCTCCATCATCTAGCAGAAAGCGTAACCCAGAGTAGGTGCTCAGCACAAATTGCTGAATGCATGAATTGCCACCTGGGAAGGAACACTTACAGTTTGCCAGGTACCACTCTGAGCATCTTACTAATGCCCGCTGCCATCCCCACAAAGTAGAGGAGAAAATCAAGCCCTGACAGAGGGAGTGATCCACCCAAGGTCATAGCTACAAGTACTAAAGACTGGATTTGAATCAGCTCATCCGGCCCCATGTGGGGCTTGTAGTCACTATAGTTGGTCCGTGGGGATTTGAAGGGGTCTAGGGACTTCAGAAGACCATGGCGTCCCCACCCCGCCACTGATACTCACCACATCGATGAGGCAGATAGTGGTCTCGACGTCATTGGGCTGGGAGACCATGACCTCAGAGGTGGCGAACACCTTCACCAGTGCCTCATCCTTCTGCAATGTCACTGAAGGTGGTTTCGGCACCTGGATCCTGATGGTGAGTGGGAAGGACTCAGGGTACTGCTGGAACACCTGGGGGTGGACACCAGGCCAGAGTGAGTGGGGCCCTGGAGAGTTGTGGTTCCCAGTGGGACATCAGCCAACCTCTAAACACATGGCCCAGGGTCTCAGACTAGGCATCTTCCAATCCAACAGCATTGTTCAAGCCCTATAAACCCCATGCGGGGGCTCTGACCTGCTGCTGGGTTTGGGGAGGGGGCTTCTCTTTCTGAGCCTTTCACATAGGGTTAATGGGAGAATTAAAAAGTGGAGGGTGACAGCAAGGCTTCGCTCTCAATGCCTGATGCCCAGAAATGCTCAGAACCTGCTGTTGAGCAAGATGGGTTCACTGGACATTCACGATTGAATCGAGTCATCGTAACAACTCCATGGGGTATTTTTTTCTCCATGTTACAGATTAAACAAAACAAAACAAAACAAAACAAAACGGAGTCTCAAGCAAATGGTCTAAGGCCAGCAGGAGAGCTAAGGCTCCAGCCCAGGTCTACGCTGCTCAGAAGTCCAGGGTCTCCCTCCCCTCCTGCTGCTTCTGGATGCCCCACCTGGAATGGGAAAGCCACAGTTCAGGGTGCCTCGAGGGGAAGTCCCAGAGCAGGACAGAGCCTACCTGGATCGGCTGGGGTCTCTAGAGACCCACGGTGGTAGGAATCGGAGCCTGTTTGCTGCAAATGGACTCCCTAAATGCTAATTAGCTAAAAGGACAATTCATCAAGCAATCCATTCCCATATTTGCTAAATAACTATTTCACCAAAAAATTTATTTTAAGGAACACTTTTCTTTTTTCTTTTTTTAAAGATTTTATTTATTTATTTAACAGAGAGAGACAGTGAGAGAGGGAACACCAGCAGGGGGAGAGGGAGATGGAGAAGCAGGCTCCCCACTGAGCAGGGAGCCCGACACGGGACTCGATCCCAGGACTCCAGGATCATGACCTGAGCTGAAGGCAGATGCCTAACCGACTGAGCCACCCAGGTGCCTTAAGGGGAAATTCTTTTGAACAAACTGAGTCTATTGGCAAATCTAGTAAATTCAGCCAAATGACCACTTAGTGAACTCACCTTCGGCAAACTGGCTTTCAACATATCAGGGACTTGGTGGACTGGCTTTTCCCAAAGGGATTTTCAGGATAGCTGGAGAGGCCTACCCGAACATACTCAGTCTCTAACAATTAGCAACACCTTCCTTCGTAGGGACGTGGAGAGTCCCCCTCAAACTCTCTCCACAGCAGCAGGAGACCCAGGATGCACCTCCCAGCTCTGATGAAGCCTCTCGTGGTGACTCCACCCCCACCTGCTTCTCCAGGAGACACTCCTCTGTGTCCAGCCTGAATCCTCCCCCTGCTGCAGACCCAGCCCTGCTACTGCTGCATTGTGTGGCTCCTCTGAGCCTCTGTTTCCCTGTCCGTAAAAATGGATTGCTCCTTTCTTCTGGCCCCATTAATGCAGAGGAGAGGGGTGATTAAAACCAAATAAAAGAGCAAATTCTTAATTTTTTTTCCACAGGCTGTAAAGTGCAGTTCACATAAGAAGTGGCCCAGTAAATCAAAGGTCCAGTTGACTGATGGTTCTCACTGCCTCCCAGAGCTGCCGCTATTTATGACATTAGATAATGGTGCTTTGCCATTCAACTTCCAACCACACGAGGGCGAGAGTGAGCATTTGTTGAGTTGGGTCTCCCTTCCTGCCTCTGAATTACAACCGGAAACAGAACAGGTAGAACAGGGAAGTGTCTAAAATGGTTGTAGGTTACAGCAATAACACTTACTATGTAAGAAGCTCTTTGCTGCAGGGGCAGGGTAACAGGCTTGGGACCCGCACTGGGACAAGAACTGGGATCAGAAAGGCCTTTGTTCCCACTGTACCTAGCTACAAATCTGATAAGAGCTCACTTACCCCCACCCCTTTTAAAGAAGATTTTGTTACTATAAAGAAGACCAATAACAGTGAACATTTATCAAATGCCTACTGTGCCTATGTTCAGATCCCAGGTTCACAGCCACACAGCAAAGTGGGCGTTGGTATCCCTATTTTCCAGATGAGAAAACTGAGGCCCAGTGAGAAGTCACTTCCTTTGGTAGTGTGGTTGAGACACGTGGAGCTAGAATTCGAAATCACATTTCTCTGTTCCAAAAACCTGACTCTTCCCATCTAAGCCATCCTCTACCTGCATGTGCTCTGTGTCAGCATCTTTACATGAATTATCACCTTCATCCCCTTACTCTCCTAGATGAAGCTGTAGAGTGGGAGTTAGCACCCTTTTTTGACAGATGAGGAAGGTAAGGCTCAGAGATGTTAAGACTCTTACCTGAAGACACAGAGCGACAAAGTAGCCAGGCCAAGATTAGAGCTAGGCAGGCCAGTCTACTGTAGAGCTCAGGATCTTTCCACCTCAACCCTCCATGCTCCCCCCGCCCATAAAAATTTGGATACCACACCTTCATCACTATACTCCTAAGGAGGGTGTCAGATCATCCCACCCTAGTGGTGAGTGTCTCCCTTCTGACCCAGTTCCTGGGACAGTTTTAGAAGGAGGGTAGGGCTGAAAACCAGGGGACATATCTGCCTTACCTACCTTGGGAATCAGAGCTCCCAGTGTGGACGTGGTGAGAGGAGGAAGCTCTTCAAACTGCAGGACAAGAGGAAGGGTCATGTGAGTCTCTGAGGTTATGGGGACAGATGGGAGTTGCTAACACAGTAATTAAACTTCCACACACCTTCGACAACCGTGGGGAGCACCTTCTTCCCCTCAAAGAGCCCTTGGGAGGCCCTGCCTGCCCAGCAGCAACCACCATACTGATCACGGTAGCTGTTTTGTGGTTAAGTGGACAGGGCCAGCCACATAAGCTCACCACAGACCTGACTCTTTCTCCTCTAAGTGTAATTCTTGATTAAAACAATTTAGCATCAGTGAGTCCATGTGCATAACCCAGTGTCCACTAAAGGCATAATTCTGCCATATCTCTGAACAACCTGTACTATTATTTACTTAATGTATTCTTTCAATTGACTTGCTTTTGAAAACCTCAAACACTAAAAAATGGAAAGCCAGTACCATTTGACAGAAAGAAATGGCAACTGGAAAAATAAATGCAATAAAAACAAAATAATGCCATTACATTATGCTTGGATATCATTGTCTGTGGAGGGCTAGGGGTGTGATTTCTGTTCTCTCTGAGTTAAAAAGAGGACACTTAAAAGTCCAAGAGAAGGTTAACTATATACTAGCAGTAAATGGAGACTTTCCTTTTGATGGAACCAAGATGGACACTTATCATATGGTGGTTTTTTTGAGAACATTTTATTCTTAGCAGATAGACACAAGTTTATGGAGTGAAATGCCATGTTTCCAAAAACTTAAATTGTTCAACAATAACTAGCTAGCTAATTAGATGATAGATAGATTAGATAGGTGGATGAATGGAAGTATGGGTGGATGAGAAGATGGATAGATAGAAGGATGGTTGGGTGGATGTGTGGATGGATGGATGGATGGGTGGATGGATGACTAGAATGATAGATATATAGATAAGTAGGTGGGTGGATGGATGAATAAGCAGATGGATGGATGGATTGGTAGACATGAAACAAATATGGCAAAATATTAACTGGTGAATCTAGGTGAAGGATATTTGGGCATTAATTGTGTTATTCTGTAACTTTTCTGAAGGTTTGAATTTTTCACAAGAAAAGGTTTGGAAAGAAAATTACTGTGGATCATACCTTATTCTTATGTATAATTTAGTTTTTTAATATCAATGTTTACCAAGTGAAAGGGTTCAAAGCATTTATATTGCAATACACATATGGGAATATATATAAGCTTTTAAAGAAGGATTGGCATAAAATTAAATAGAACTGACTAGGGAGCAACTTTCTCATCATATGATTTGATGTTTATTTCATTCTATGGCTGTGAATTGCCTAAAATCATCCCAGGCACCACGCTTTGGTAAACACTGACGTAATCAGTACACGTCTGTGAGTGGGAAATGAGTGGGGGATGGACTGTCTACTACTGTTCTTGCTTTAAAGCAATTTCCCCAAGGCTGTGGGGTCTAGACAGGATCAGAGGGGAGCTGCCCAGCCCAGCCCACCTCTCCATGGGGCCATGACTCACCATGCCATTGGTGATATCGATATCCAGTGCCCCCTGCTTCTGCAGGAGGGCCAACACTGAGCCCAGGAAGTTGGCAGAAATGGCCAGTTGCGAGTTGGTGTTGTCACCCATGGGGGGCAAGTCTGGCATCCTTTGTCTGGGAGACATGGCTGGCCGCCCCAGTGGATAGTCAACGAGCTCTCCTCCAGCCTCCCCAACCAGAGTCTGGGGAAGCAGAGAGAAAAGGGGTCACAGGGAGGGGTGCGGGGAGATGAGTGGAGGAGAAGGCTGAGATTGGGGTGAAGTCCTGAATGTGCCGCCAGGCAACCTTCCTCGATTAGACCCACTGGGTCTGGGTTACCCTTTCTTTCATGGCCCCAGCTCTTCTTCATTTGTGATGGAATGGAACTTCTTAGAGTTCTCACTTTATGACCACTTCTAGCCCTCTTTTGCTTTCAATACATGTGTGACATAGATTCTTCCCCTTTCAGTCTTGCCAAAACGAGTTAGCATGTTTATAGATCTGCCAAATGCTGTGGCACTCTCTAAAGACCAGGCACATTTCCATGGTCTACAAATGCTGCATGGTCTGCCCTTGGGGACTTCTCCACCTCCTGGAGAGTCACTCT
Source organism: Mellivora capensis (assembly GCA_004024625.1). NCBI lineage: Eukaryota > Metazoa > Chordata > Mammalia > Carnivora > Mustelidae > Mellivora > Mellivora capensis. The sequence goes on along the minus strand of PISX010004910.1, from coordinate 8,437 downwards.
GTCCCTAGTGACTCGGCCAGGCCCTGCCACCCACCATCTCATGACTCCCACCATGCCACCTTCCCCCACACTGTTCCAAACCTCCCCTGCACTCTTCTCTTATAATGGCCAACTTATCTTGCAGGTCTCAGCTTAAGTGTCACTTCCTCCAAGAAGCGCTCCATGGCCTCCCTGGTTACATCATTTCTCCTTGCTTTAGGCTCTGATATCCTGGGACCGTCATTCACAGTACTCATGAGCCTTAGTTGTGTATTCTTCTGAGTGATTCGTGGATGGCCTATCCCCTCCAATGGACTATAAGATCCATTAGGAGAGAGAACTTACCTTGTTCAACCATGCACCTCCATCCCTGGCCCAGAGTCTGGCAAACAGCAGGTAACCAACAAACACCTCTTGAATGGCTATTGTTTATTATGAATAGATGAGGTGTGCCTGTATATATGTGCATAAGCAGTCTGTGTCTGGGGCTGCGTGGGTGTTCACCTGCAGCTCTGTCTCTGATGGAGCAAAGCGGGGGATGCACCCATGTTGGAACAGCCCAGGAGAAACATGCATGCGTGTGCCCCATGCAGTCAGGGGCCAGATTCCGCTGTGGGCTGGAACCAGCTCATGCTGGCTCATAAGCGCTCTTGTGACATTCTGTACTTGTCTTCCCAGCTCTTTAGTGATATCAGGTTGGTAGCTTGAACTGGGCCACGGAGGCAGTATTTAGACCATGGAAATCTGCAAATACTACAAATTGGGGCTTTTTTTTTTTTTTTTTTTTTTTTTTTAATCACAGAGAGCTGGCTGTTAGCACTCATCAGCCCCCTACTGGCCGGATTCATTCCTCCAGGAGACCCAAGCCCGCAGCAGCAGAAGGTGGACTGCCTAGGTTTGGATCCAAGGCTCACATTTACTCGCTGTGTGACCTTGGGCAAGTTGTCTTGATTTCTGTGCCCCAGTTTCCTCACTAAGAGTTCACCTTTTTATGTCCTATGGTTGCTGTGAGAATAGTCTGAGTTCATCTACATAGGACACTTGGAATGTGCCTGAAAAGTAGTAAGCCCTTGGTAAGTGTTGGTTGTGATTATGTTTCTGATGTGGCTCCTAGAAGGTCCTCAAGTCATCAGAAGAGAGTCCTGTTCAAACGTTGCTTCCCAGACATTGAGTAGAAGCCCATGGGTCTGGTGATCACCCTCTGCCCACCTCCCCCGGCCCCCAGGCCCCGGCACTCACATTGAGGTCCAGCTCCAGGAATTCCCCAGTCACAAGCGGAAGGCTGGAGAAGGTATACTGGACACTTCCCAATATCCCCAGAGGAACCAGAGCTGCAAGCAAAGGTAGGGGTCACAGGAAGTTCCCTTGACCCTCCGAGATGCCTTCCCTCCTTGTTCCCCAAAGCAGGCAAAGCAGCAAGGCTCCAGATCCAGACAGCATGAAAAGACCAAGAGTTCTGATTTCAAATTCCAGCTCTGCCTCTTCCTTGCTGTGTGGCCTCTGGCAAGACACTGCACCTCTCTGAACTTGTTTCCTCCTCTGTAAAACGGGTTTAACAGAACCCCTTGGACTATACTGTGGGGTCCATGAGATTCTGGATGTCGACAAGCTTTGTAAACTGTGAAGTACTGTGACCAGCAAGGAAGTTTTAAGGTTCCACAATGCGGTGCTGAGTTGAAGCTGGGATTTCCCTGACTGCATGTAACCAACAGCCCCATCATCTGGGCTCTTCCTCCCTTGTTCCTGGCCACTAAGGAAGAGAATTTTACCTGTCTGGGAAAGTCATCCTCAAACTGCCTGGGGTCCTGAGAGATGGGACAGCCACCCCAGAGGGGTGTGCTTTATGGCCGTAGGACCAATAGGCCCTCATAAATCAGGAGCCTCCATGATGTTGTGGTCTATATGAAAGGAGATCCCTGGAACAAGCTGTGCATGAACTGCACAACTATATGGGGCAGGTTTGCCTTCAGGAACGTTCACTAAGAAATCTTGGATCGTGGGGTGGTGTTGGAGCCTGGTTCTGAGGACCTGGACAGTCGCCACCATGTCTCCTGTTCTTCATTCTCTAGTCCCTCCATGGGCTGAAGCCAGCCCCCCCATTGTAGAGATGAGGAAACCGGAAAGTCTTTCCAAGTCCACACCATTGTCAGGGCAGAGCCAGGACTCAAACTCTGTACTCCTCCCCCCGCCCCATCACATTCTAGAGCCTGAGACTCGAGGTCAGGTGGGAAGCTCCTTCCTTCAGGGGGATGCCCAGCCAGGTAACCTCTCTCTAGTGGCACCAGCCACACCACACTATGAGGGCCTCAGCAGGTGTGTCCCCACCACACTGGACCCTCCTCCCAGACACACTATGTCCCCAGTGTCTGGGGACATGGCTGGACCCAGATCAGGGCTGGCAGATGTTGGCCAAATGAAGCAAAGCAGGAAGGACTTACAGTCCACGAGACCCAGCTGGTCGTTGACAAGACCCAGAACCACGTCCACGATGGGGCAAAGCTGTAGGGGGAGATGGTATGAGGTTCCAGGGCTGGGGAGGGAAAGGGTGCCCGGATACTGGCAATAGCCAGCATTTACTGCCTGCTCGCTCTGTGCCTGGCACAGTCCACCCCACAGCCCTATGGAGAAGGCTCTCTCATAATCCCCATTTTATAGCTAGGAAAACCAAGACTCAGAGAGAGGATATGATCATCATGCAGCTCGGAAGTGCCCAAGCTGGGATTCAAACCAGAACAGTGTGACGCTTATGCTCCCCTTCCTTATGCTTTCACTAATCTGTCCATCCATGGTCCTCTGGGTCCTCCCCAGACCCCAAGAATATACCCCAGCCCTCTGGCTCCCTCCATCCCTCTGGGTCACCTGCATGCCCACAAGGATGGAGCCGGACAGTGGTCCCTCAGTCTGGGGAAAGTCTGTTCTTCCAGCTTCCCGATCCAGGGTGAGTTCTTACCAAGTCAGGGAGGACGTTGGCCAGGACTCGGTTCACTAAGTTGTCCACGAGGTTGGGGAGAAGCCTGAGGAGAGAGGGGTGGAGGGGAGGAGGGAGCTCACCAAGCTTGCCCACACTCAGGGTCCCTAGCCAGGCCCTGAACAGCAAGAACTGGAAAATTGTTCAGGAAGTCAGAAGGATAGTGGCTGGGCCTGACTGGACAGGCGATCCCCACAATCACTTGGCTTTTCATTCAATTCATTCACTCGTCTGTCTGCCCGTTCGTTCATCCATCCATCCATCCATCCATCCATCCATCCATACAACAAACAAATGCTCCTCGAACTCTGCAATGGGCCAGGCCCCATTCATGAGTGCAAAAGTCATTCCTTCCAGCTCATCTGGCCCTCTCGTGGGCTGCTTGGTGCAGCTTTGTGCAGCCTTCCCAAAGCCAGATGAACGTATTACTTGATCCAAGCACCTAGCACAGTTTCTGGTGCATAGTAGATGCTCAGTTAATGTTTGTGGAAGGCAGGGGAGGAGAAACACTGGCCAGCAAAACATGCTCATGTGTTCCACAAGCAGAAATGAGTTGTTGATGTTGAAAAGCCCGGGACATGTGATCGGTCCTACAAAGAAACAGGTCCAGAGAAGGGGTCTGGAGCGAGTTCTAAGTCCATCACCAGCTATAAACTAACTGTCCTAACCAGTTAGTTAAGTAGGGGGGGAGGATCACGGTGTCGATGCAAGGACAAGACACACAGATGGACAGATAGACAGACTTATAAGGCAAGCGTGTGTTTCTGAGGCCTTGCAGTGTGATGGGAAGGTGAGTGGAAACATGGCTTTCCTAACAGAAAGAGTAACAAACAGTTTGTCCCCTTAAAAATCTAGCCATCTCTGCCCCCAGTGACCACTACTTGCCTGTGCCCACCCATGTCATAGCTGACCATCCAGCGCTCGCCGGTTGGACAGAGCCAAGAACTTCTTGAGATCGTGTCCTAATTAGAATGTTTCACGATGCATTTTGGCCTCCTTTTTAAGGGGATGAGTACCTCAGGGGGCTTTGTCTTGGTTCCAGTTCTCCTTGGAGGATAAAACCCTTGAGAATTCTGCCTGTTTACCCACGTATGGGTGCGTGTGTGTGCCTGCATGTGTGGGTGAGGGAGCCTCAGGATTTCATCTGTGTACACTCAGGGCACAGACTGTTTTCTCTTTCTGGGAAATTATCTGGCAGACACATCGGCCCACGTTTAAAATGTATATAAATGGTTATTCATTGTAACCTGTTCGTCAGAGCAGAAGTTCAGACAAATTGTCATGTCCCCACACCAGGTGACTATACAAACTCATGTTGGTTCGTCCAGGCAATGGAATATTACACGGCCGTTAAAACAAGGAGGAAACTCTCAATGTTCAAACACAGAAAAATCTCCCAACAGAGTAAAAGAAAAAGATGAAGTGCAAAATGGTGTGTATAGGGTGTACCCATTTGTGTTCAAAGGAGGGTTGGGAATGAGAATCTACGTTCATGTTTGCTTCATTTGTAGAAAGGAATTGGAAGGAGAATCAGGAGAGAAGCACAGTGAGCTGGCTGGGGAAGGGCAGATGGGAGTCCAGGTGGGAAGAGAGCTCTTCAGTCTGTGCCTTTTTATTTATATATATATACACATATATTTTAAAGATTAATTTATTTATTTGAGAGAGAGAGAGAGAGCAGGAGAGGGGCAGAGGGAGAGAGAGAGAATCTCAAGCAGACTCCTTGCTTGCAGAGCCTAGTGCGGGGCTTGATCTCATGACCCTGCGATCATGACCTGAGTCAAAATCAGGAGTCAGACGCTCAGCCAACTGAGCCACTCAGGCACCCCTATTTTTTTTTAATATTTTGAACCATGTATTACCAAACATATTTCCTAGTGAAAATGTGAATGTAAAAATCTGTGAGGTTTCTAGGTGTTTCTCTCCGCCTCCTCTCCTCACCAAAATATCAGGGGCCAGTTTTCTATGTCCTTAACTACCCTAGAGCAGACACAAAGACTCAGAGGAGCTCATGTAAATCAGAAATTCTTGAGTTCAAGTGGCACAATGAGTTTTCCTACTCCCAAAATCTAGGTAGGATGAGCATCTCATCTACCTTCTACATCTCTGAACGAGTGATAGGGAGAAAAGATTGATAACACAGGAGGGGGAGGAGTAGGGGGTGGAGGTCTCAAAGAGAGAAGCCAAAGAAGCATCTCCCATGATGAGGACCAGGCAGTGAAAAGAAAGGACTCAGCTCTGAGCTGCCCTGATGTGCCCTCATCCAAGACCATCACTCGGGGTCAGTGTATCCCTCAATACACAGACACTTGAAACCTCTCCAGACAGAGTATAGGGACTTGGCCATTTTGTGGGGAGAGCATAACAGAAAAATCTCAACCCCTAACCTACACTGCCTTGGACAGAACCAGCTGGGAAACTTCCCCATGAGTAGGGGCTCCAAGGGACACAAAACTCCCACTAGACATATATTCAGAAAATCCTTAAAATGTACCAGATTCTGTACTAAGTGTTTTGAACTCATTATCTCAATTTCAAAGGAGAAAAAAATCACCCCCATCCCATAGACAAAGAAACTTGAGCCCAGAGAGGGCAACAGAGTTGCTCAAAGTCACACAGCAAGGAATAGTGGAGCAGAGATTTGAACTCCAGGCTGCTTCTAGAGCCTTTACCAGGAGCCATGTGGTTTGTCAAAGACAGACCACTCCACCGTCTCCCAAGGCACTCCACTGCCCACTGGTACTCACCCTCGAAGCAGCTTGACTTTGATACCCCCCAGGAGGGTGTCGCATCGCTCAATAACTAGCCTAGGGTAGCCCGTGCGGTCCATGGTCAGCCGGACCTTGGCAGTGATGTTCACTTCCACAGCGATGTCCAGGAAGCCAATGAGACTAGGGTAGATCATGAGGCCGGTGAGATAGTGAGTCAACCTTAACTGCAAGGCAGCTCAGCTTCATTCAGTTCTACACAGAACCTTGCACCTTGGCCTTGAGCCTTGCTGTCCCCGCCTCTTGCTTTTGGGCATCTATTAAGCCCCTTACTCATTTCTAGGGGTCCCAAACCAGAAGGCTTCCCTGCTCCCTCTACATCTCTGAACAAATGTATCTCCCTCTTAGTCCATGAGATGGGTCAATAAATGAGCTCTCTACATAAAATCTGGTTTCCAAGGTGACTACCCATTGACCTAGCAATATAGACATGACCTCCTCCCATAGGGAGAACTCAGTGCAAAAGTCCACTGTCTGAGGTCCTTGGATAAGCACCTACTTTGTGGCGGGCCCTCTGCAGAGAGGTGTTTGCTTGCCTTCCCTCACCTGTGGCCACAGCCACCTGGAAAAGGAGATGTCATTACGCCCATTGCAGGCGAAGACACAAAGGCTCAGTGACATGACAGGGCTGACCCGAGGTCACACAGCTTTATAGAGAGTCAAGATTCAAACTCAGGATGTCACAGCTTCCTTCACTGCTGACAGGGACCACAGGATGACCTGAGCTCAAAGGTATAAGCTATGTACTGGTCACACATTAGATCTTACTATTCCCCACATTGTGGACAAAGAGGCTGAGGGCCAGAGACAGGAAATGACCTGCCCAAGGTCACCCAGCCAGGACACAGGGTGATGGGGACCCCTCTGGGGCTGAGGGTACACACCTTTTCCCGTTGATGGCCACGCGTGTGTACAGGCTCAGGTAGACACCCACACCGGGCAGGAGCCGCACGGACACCCGGGGGAGGGTCAACTCCACGATGCGCAGCCTGCATAGGACCCCGGGGTGGTAAGATGGGGGTCATCCCCTCCCCGCCTGCCACCCTCCACTAGGAGTCTCACACCACCCCCTTCTCTGTGCTGCATTCATCCCTCCTGCCTCTAAAGAGACCTGAGCTTTGTGGATAGAACTTGGAAAACACAGAGAAATGAAAGGGAAAGAATGCATGGCCCATAGTCCTTGGAAAGGCACTGTTTACATTTCCGTGTATTTCCTTTGGATTTTTTTTTTCTTGTAATGATGCCATTCCCTCTGCTTGGCCCTGCCCCATCTTTGCCTGGTTCCTTCCTACATATTCCCAGATTACTGTTTAAGACCCTCTCCCTCCAGGAAGCCTTCCCTGACCTCCCCCATTATACACATCTTCATTTCCCCATAAACTGCTTACCAGTGTTATAATTGTATGATTATTTTCAGGGGTTTTTATGAAAGCCCATATACCCTATCAGCCTGTAAGCTCTGTGAGGACAAGAGACACATTTTTGGCTGACCATGTGACTGTGTGCTCAGTGCCAACACAGCGGCCTACACATAGGAAGAGCGCTAAGTATTTGATGAATTAGATAGTCAATGTGAGGAGGAGACTGGGCACAGTTGAAATTACTATATATGTGTAATTTTAAATCCTTGGGTGTTTTCTACTTGAACTGTGACTAGGACCAGTCTCCAGATGAGGAAATCAAGACTCAGAGTGATGTAAAGTGTGGCCCAGAGTCACACACATATATAAAAAGGTGAGCTGAGACTCAAATTCAAGACTCCTTAAGGACAAGACCCCAAGACATACAACTGGAGACTCCCAAGACCTCCAGTCCTGAGGCCAAGCCTCGAAGTGCATGGGGCTCTGAAGACTGTCACCCTTCCAACTCCAGGCCCTTGGGGGTGATCACCCAATTTGTAGGTTCATCATCTGAGTTTGATAGGGAGAGCCCAGCCCCTCCTTACCCAGTGATGCCCTGCACGGTGCTGATGATGCCGCCCTCTCCGAGCACGCCCAGGACTCCACCTCCTCCGAGAAGCCCTCCATCACCAAGGAGACCACCTCCGCCGAGCAGGCCACCTTGGCCCGCCAGGATGCCTTCGTTTGCCAGGATGCCTCCAGTGCCTAGCAAACCACCTGGGCCCAGCGCCCCAGTGGCTACACCAGGTGGGATCTCTCCAGGCCGCAGCTCTCTCCGGTGAAGCCTGCCCACGGCTGCCGCACCTTCGGCTGACCTGTACCGCCCATGTCCCCTGTGGCCGCCATATGCATTCTCGGCATGGCGGTAGTTGCCACTTCGGAGGTCCCTGATGCTTCCATCTGAATCAAAGATCTCACCGTATCTGTATTTGCCCCCCAGTTGAGCGGTGTTGTCATTGGTCTCGATGTGACCATACTTGTAATTACCGCCAAGCTGGTTGCCATTGGTATATTTTGGGGGGCGCTCTCGGACATGGAAATCGTTGTAGGGAACGCCACCGACACCTCGGGAGAATTCAACGCGTCTGTAGTCATTGTAATGGTGTCGGCCACCACCCAAAAGACCACCACCACTGCCACCCAAGAGACCACCACCACTGCTGCCACCACCACCCAATAAACCTCCCCCAGCTCCACCCAACAGGTTGTCTTCACCCCCTCCACCCCTACCACCAAGCAGGCCCCCCAGAAGACCACTGCCCTTACCACCACCACCACCAGCCAGCAACGCCCCACCCTTGTGTCCTCCACCACCCAATAGC